>OMNV01005252.1:9635-21564 GCA_900303265.1 Brotula barbata | reverse complement strand
CTCTCTCAGGCCATTATCTGTCTTCTGTCCACAGTCGTTCTTTATTTTGAGCTTCAGGCATGGGGCTTTGGCAGCTAAGTTGACCCTGCAGTAGATTTTCTAAGCTACATTGTTGGACAAGACTAATGACAGTAATATCGTAATAATGGATATGGATATGCTGACGAATACTTATTTGTGATTCTATTGAATTTTGTCAGAAGGAAACCCTGTAAGCCTTTGTTTACTCTTTGTTGATAGCAGGTTTGTGACTTCGTTACGCTTTGACTCATCGGTCTAGTTAGCGTCATCTGCTTTGCTCTTTGTCATTGATGCGGTCTGGGTTGAAACGAGAAATAGATTATAGCCACATCACATCCGTCAGCTCAACAGCTGTATGGACATTCTCGCCTCCTTCTTTCATGTCACATCCGACTAATCAGAACAAAGCACACTTTTCCTTGGATGGTTTGTTATTACAGTGTGCACGGTGGTGCTGCAGCAGTTGCAAGTTTGCAGGTTGATCGCTGCGTTTTTGGCACATTAAAGCAACATCGAAGAACATGGAAATCTATGTGAAGTGACACGGTTTGCATGCAGATACTAACTGCTGGAATATTCTATCACCTGTTAGCAGACTACCCGTAAAACCTCTGAAAAACTTTATCAGCTTTTAAATCACTGATACTTGGCTCTCTGTGCACAAGGGAAGGAAATAATGAAGCTCGGAATCCAAGCTGGGTTTCCTCATAATCAGAGTACAAGTTTAATCAAGTTATTCTAATCGAGTAACGGTGTTTACATGTCAGCCTTAAACGGTTTATTTGATAAGATGGTTAAGAATAGAATTTCCTGTTCGTGTAAACAATCCCACTGTGTATTAAAACATAAAGCATCAAGCTCCCATTTTAAGCTGTTGAAGCACCATTGATCTTTGCTCATTATTCCTCATCCCACCCATCACTTTGATGTACGTGCAGGCTGAGAGGTTCTGCCAAGCCAAAAATGACACAATTACTCACAAGTGGTTCTGAAAGTCAATAAAACAGCTGTGTGAAATACTTTTAATTATCTCCGGTACACAACGGTGCACAACTGAATGGCTCTTTCATTTTAAAATTAATGCCGTAAACGACCTGGGGGAGAATAAAAAAAAAAAAGTTTTCATCGATGATTTTAAAAGTTAACAACGAGAATCTAAATTTGGAATACTATACTATACTGTACACATCTGTAAAACAAACAGGTCTCTCCATTACATGTTTTGTTTTTACTAAATAAGTGTTGTCATTGTTTATTTCTGTGGGCTTTGGCTATTTCCCTTTCCAAAGAAACTATAACCCGGATTATGCCACTTGTTATAAATAATATAAATAATTCAGCGTGCTTGTCCTCTGTGAAATGGAAATGAAAATGTTTTAGCACTGGGAAAACATCACAAACAGTTCAATCCTCCTCACCATATTTGTAACCTTCATCTGTCTGTTTGCTTGCAAGCAGGATTATGCAAAAAGATCTCAAAAAGTGATGAACCTTGCTAGGAAGAACTGGATCCACATCCAGGTCTTTCTTTAACATGACAAGATTGGACGCGTATTGACATGCTTGACGCGATCGGAAAAATACTAGACTTACGAATCCCAGGGTGATCTCCCAGCGGGTGTGATCTGGCACCCGTCCAGGTCAGCCGTGGGATCGAGTGTCCTCTCTTGTTGTTCATACCAGACATACTGTTGTTTTGTGTAACGTTTGTTTGTATCGATGCCAAGCTGCGAGCCACATTTCCCACGTGAGTCAACAAAGGACTGGATTACGTTTTCATGAACTTCGAGTTACAGTTTATGGCGGACGGATCACGCAAGCAACAATTTACTGCTACTGCTGGTACTGTAATCCAAAACCCCACCTGAAACTTTACTCCTTGGTGTAGCGACCATGGTATCGTTGCATATTTCCATCAGGAGGGGGGTTCAGCTTCTTTGTCAGCGGTTAGACCGGAAGGACCCTCGGTGATGATAATGAAGGCTATTTCTACAAATAACAGTAATTACATGCCACCGCTTTTCAAAAGTGACAAAGCAGACAATGTTGCTTTTATTGAATTCATTATGTTGACAGGCACTTCATCCTTTCATTTATCTTCTATTCATTACGGCCACGAGCGAACGTGTTTAAACTGACAACTACACATAATGGTGTTGTTCTCCATTTGCGGCCTTAGATAAACCGTTAAGCGCTCTCGTGTTTGTGTTGTCCACGGGCGCCGCTGACCTCCGCCGGAAGTCGGCGGTGGTTAGATTTAGCTGCGGCGCACGGAGATCAAACGTCCTCCTTCACATCTTGTGTCAGGTGGAGCTGAGAAGCATTAATCTCATACGGAGCTTCAGACACCTCTTATCAGGCTGGCAGGTTGACATGTAAGGGGATATTTCCTCTCGATTCCAGCGACAAATGCAGCACACAGGCTATCACATGACCCACGCTGCATATGGAAGTGGAGAAATCACACCTTTCTTTCTGTGACTTCCATTTTAATTTGTGCTCTTTCTGCTCGCTCGTTTCTGCCCGCCTTTTTTTTTCTCTCTCTCTCTCCCCTGGAAATTATCACCAACCATGTCAGGAGCCCTGTCGGATGGAGGGGGAGAAATGTGTCACACTGCCTCTTAAGTTTCTGATTGTCTAAATGACACAGAATCTCATCATACAGCTGTCTCCCTTTCTGACACTACAATAACCCATAATTCTCTCTGTCATTCACTGTCTTGTACAGATGAGAACATTTACATTTGGAGGCTGGAATAAAAGGAAGCGGTTTTGGGGTTTTGGGAAACACAAGATTTCTCGGCGACACGGTATTTTCCCCTTTCCCCCTATTTGAAATGAGTTCTTGTCGTTGAATCGTGAAAATGGAAAAAAGTAACGCGTAAAGTCCAAGTGTGAGCTGATTAAAAGTGTTTTCTCTCATTTGAACCCATGAGAATGCATAATCAATTTTCCATTTCAGCTTTTGTGAGCTCAGATAGTTGAATCTTCCAAAAACCGAGCGTCTTTGGGTGCACTATAGTGAAATTTAGGCTTCTTGTAAATTACCTTCCCCATTACATTAATTACTTTGTAAATGACTTTGCCCCTTGTTTCAACTGACGCCATTAATCAGTTTATGTCACCCAAATAATATTCCTTCATACTTCCCCTCAGAAAGTCGCTGTAGTCTGTCCTTTTTGACAAAGTGTGCCCTGCGAAAATGGTCCATTATCTTGCCACGTTTTACTCCATCATCTGTGATATTCTTATATGGTCTCTGGGTTAAACAGTATGTCTTCTTCCCATCCTTTTTTTTTTTTTACCCCATCCCTGGAGTAAAGTGTTCTTCAAAGGTATATATTTCAGTGCAACCTGACAGCCTTGACACCGTAATTGACCTGAAAGCTTCCATCTTACTCTTTTGAAATTCTCCGTTCTAATGTGTGTCAACTAGATAAAATGATTCCCGTCTCCACTTTTCTCTCGATTTCCATTTGCACAGACAAGTGACTGACTGACTGACTGACTGACTGACTGACTGACATGGGCTCCATTATCATTCTGTTTGAAAGGCTCTGATCGCACGGGAGATGGAGAAACGTGGAGGGCCCCATTGTTTGGAACGGGGGGCTCACACTTTAGTCCTATACATTAGTGGGGCATGCAGAGCTTTCAGGTGGGGTTAAACACGCTGCGATAACATTGGGATTTGATATTCTTTTTGAACTCTGCTCTGTCTGACAGACTGTCAGTGCCTCAGGGTTTCATGGGGGCACAGTTAGATTGAGACTTTGACCCCCGTGTTCATATTACTGAAAGCGGGAGGACATTTTAGCATTTGGAGAATGAATCCTGCGTTCTTTTGCACCGATATGTGTCACAGTTGGCTTTTTCGTGCATGTGCCGTACGTTCAAAGTTGAAGAATACATATTGATGCGGACACTTGATGGGAAGATAATGAGAGCCATCACATCAAGAATAAAGGGCCGTGTAAGGGAAATTAAACAGCTTTAAAGAGTAAAGGTTCCTATCAAAGATTTTAAAGTTTCTTAATCTTAACTTGAGCAACTATGTGATTTTTTAATGCTTTTTCTATATGGTATATGCAATTATTATTACTACTAATGTGGAAAAAGATGAGTAATTTTATCCAAAGTGCTATAGCAACACTGAAATGTATGTCTGAAAGTGTTCTCAATTTAAAAAAATAATTAACCAAAAACAGTGTTTGAGGGTTTTTAAAGCTCATTGTACACACCTAAGTGGAAATTAAAAACACAGAATATGTACGTCCTCTCTAAATAAAATAATACATTTATTCATCTCTTTATTTATTTATTAGACTTTACTCACATTGTGGTTGTTTGGCCCCATTCTTGTCCTTTTAAGCATCGAGTGTCTTTGTGGATTTGTGACAACTCTCCGTCCGCAACATATTTCGTACTCAACAATTCATCAGAATGTCCACGAAAATAACACAAAATACTCGTACTACAATTTACTACAATGCTACCAGACACTCCTTTTCTCCTCGTCCTCTTCTCTCTGTCGTTTTATTTTCACGTGTGGCCTAAAAAAAGACATGCTCTGTTTTGTACGCCATGTCATATTATTAAGTTTCACGCTTGCTCTGTGAACCCGAGACATATTTTCTGCTTTCCCCTGGCTAATTGGGAGATTGTTAGGACCGTCTCTATTCAGAGCTTGATGCCCACAAATGTGTCAGTGTGCTGCTATGCTGCTGCTAGACTGCATATCTCCTTGTCAGTTGGAGCCATGTTTTTCAGAGCAGTTTGTTATTAGATTAATTAACACTGTATTGACAAACTGATAGGACTGCGTGATCTCTTCTCACCTTTGGAGACACTCTATTTTTCTTTGTGTTCCATCAAAGTAATAAAACATCCTTTTTCTAAAAGAGGATAGTGTTATCTCTTGACTTGAAAAGGGATCTTTGAGGAACTTTTTTTAGATTAAAGCTATCCACCGTGGGTTGAACAAACGTGACCCATGTGTTTATTTTACCTTTGTCCAGACTTACAAAGTAGAGGGAGGCTTTATGTGCCTGAGTAAAAAAGGCTTCAGGGGAAGCGGCACTTTTCTGGGAGGCTGAAACAAGCTTTAAAGAGGGTTCAGTCCCACTCAAGTTCCCTGGTAAGCCCGGTGGACATCGGGCTTTGTTCTTCTCATAGGCTGCTTATCGGGGGCCTGATGCGGTTGTCCCCTTGCATGTTCCTCTCGCTCCTCAGCTGGCCCAATTCCGAAGGTCCTAAGTGCCCAAATTGAGCCATTTTGTCTCTCTTTGAGACAAACTAGGACCCATTATACGTCTGTTTTTTTTTTCCCTTATTCATACCGCTCGTCCTTGTCTCGGTTCCACGTTGGCCTTAGTCTGTGTAGTTTGTCACCCCGCCTCTTCTCGTCTCTGAAGTTGGAAGCGCTGGCCTTGTGAGGGGTCAGTGTTTCCACTCCAGCAGTGTCAACTTCAATCTGGGACGATTTGGTGTGAAATGTGTGCCATGGTGTGGGGGCTCGCAGGTCAAAGCCCCAGTAATTGATGTTGCTTATTCATCTGCTTTTCCTTGACTCCTCTCTCCCCAGCACAGCAGCCGGTTTTGTTTGTCTAAATTGTTTGAAGATTTACTGTAGGTCTTAGGGCCCTGAGAAGCATCCCCCTGCTGAACTCTCTCTGTCTTGGTACCTAGCGGGGGGTTCAGCACTGGGGACGCACAATGGCGGCGCACAAAAGAGGCTTTCCCCGGCACAAAGCCTGGAGGACATCTCATGGCATGATACTGGGCACAGGGGGGACACACAATGATGGAAACACAAAGCAGGCTTTTCTTAAGACAGGGCGTAGAGGACATCTAGCATGACAAGCAGGCCAGCTCTCAGTATAATTAGCGATGGAGCCGGCTTGACCAATGGCCTTATGAGATCATAAACACCATTCAACTCCAGAAAGGGACGGAAGAACCTTTGGAACATTAATTGGAAAGGACTTGGTCTTGTGATGCCGAACAGCAGATGAAAATGATCCACCCGAGTTGAGGACATTTTTTCCGGCCTAGATAAGACGGCTGCGCTCCGACGCCGATGTCCTTCTCTCCGTTGAACTCTCGAGTTGTGCGGATCTTTCTTCCCGTCCCCTCTCTCCTTCAGACGAGAGGACTTTGCCGGCGCAAGCGCAGGATGAAATGCTGGATCCGTTTAAACACAGAGAGGGAAGTAATGATGGAGCCACGTTTAATCTGGCCCTCTGACATGTCAGGCGGCTGCATGGGTGGTATGTCCTCCAGGGCCTTTGAAGAGGGCCGATTTAGAGAAGAGATTTGGATCATTACACAATAAAGAACACTTCATAAGTACTGGAGTGAGTTGGAGAGATGACGGTTAATGATGTTGACAGCAATTCACCTCTGCTGAATTACACAAAGATTTGACTCGACTTGCCTTCTTTAATGAGCCTCACTCCGTAAAGGTAATGGGCCAGCGGTAAGACGGGGCGAGCGGCAGAGGGAGAGGGAGAGGGGGGGAATTCTTTTCTTCTTTCGCTCTCGAGGAGCTGCACGGCTTCTTGCGGGGAACACGTGGCTCCAGATGACACAGAGCATCGCATACATCGCTTTAAGCAGTCGGGGAACTGCAGAGACAAAGAGGCCATCTTTAATGAAAAGAACCTGCTAGTTCCTGAAGTTATCTCTGATCTCCAGTGAAATGTTTGCGTTCCGAATGCTCCCGTATACGGTCAGCACACACGCAGACTCTTTGTCAAAAAAATATATGGATGCACAATCCACACTGCATTGGCAGAAGATACCTCTATGAATGAAGAGCCGCTAATCCAGGAAGTTGAGAAACGCTTTCAACGTAAGATACACAGAATGTACGGAAGAAGGATGTAATATAAAAAGAGGCGATGTGGTGTGAAATAGTGGATGACTTTTAGAAAAGTACACTGCGTTATTTATTTTCAGACAAAATCAGTGGAGGCAGCTAAGGTTAACGGCTAGTTAGTGCTTGCTAGTGTTAGCATTAGCTAGCCAGCTAACTTGACTGAATGAAGTGGTGAGGACAGAAGAGGAAGAAGATGGAGGAGTCTTTATTGTCGTTGTATTTTCACCCAACAAAAATTGTTCCACACAGAAAAAGCCATGGCTCGGCACGGTATTCAAACCCAGGACTTCAAAGGTGACCGCTGATTCACGTGCACTTTGGAAAATAAAAATGGTGCCAATGGAGATGTAGTTAGACGTTCATTTTTATAATATTTATAAATATTTTTTAATTGTGAAATCAGATCTACGAGTGGAATCGTTGGGAGTTGAGGTTTGAAACGGTTCAAGTCTCCGATGGTCGTGGCACAGTTCCAGACCATGAACACTGATTTCAGCGTACAGTGTTTCTTCTACTTCTAATCATGCATGTTAACATGCAAAGCTCATGGCAAAAAGCTTAAGTGACGGAGCGACAGTTGATTTACGGTTCTATTTTTTTTTCCACATCTGACTGTCATCCCCCTTCAAAGTAATATATCTGTCTGTGTCTTTGGGTGTCTCACACTGAATGATAAATATGTACATCCAAACCGGGATTCAGTGCCAATTATGCATTGACAGCGATGTCACAGAGAATGTAACATTTAAATTAAAATGATGGCATTCAATTTCAAACTGCCTCGTGGGGTGACATATTCTATTATCTCTTTGCATGGTGTAAGACAAGACAAAAACAACAAGGATGAAAGAAATAACTATCCCAAAGGTCAAATCAATAACTTTCTTGTTTCGCTCCTTTTTCTTGTTGACACACCTACACGTCGATCATCTTGCCTATTAATAGGGTTGTTGGAGTCAAAGTGCGGTGCTGACGTTCATTGTTCTATCTTGTCGTTCTATCTAGAAATGTAGTCATTACTTGCTCAGTATTTTATTTGTCAAACTCTTGCAGCTTGCAGTAAGCACTTTGGCATATATATATATAACATACGCGTGTCGTCTGACACGATCTGTCCGTGATACATTCCATTCACTTAAGAATCTGGGGTTGGTGTAATCGGTAGGAACTAGAATTCATAACTAAGCCATGGAAATTATTTAATCATAAATGTGTCGATTCGTCGGGCAAAGAAATGTGGAGTGTTTGCATGTTGTTGTTGTTGTTGCAAATGACTTTATGTTTGAATGATTCAATGCAGGTTGTGGAGGAGAACCTACCACCAATTAGGGCAAAACGGAAAGAAATATTTAAGAAAAAAAATTGGAAAAGAAATTGGAAAAGTGTCCCCAGTTCTGATCGGCTCACTGTACGAGGCTGTCGTATGCACATTGAGTGAAAACAAACTATTGCAACTGCTGCCACGTTAGGGCTCCGTGTGTTGTTCTGATTGGTCTGTGTGGGTGTGGCTAATCAGGTGTGTTACGTGTTGGTGTAAACATGTTACAGAAATAAACATGTTATGAAAATGAGTTCGGGTCTTATGGGTTGGACGAACTGGACCCTGTGTAGCCATCATCCTTAACTTTTGCTACTTTCATATTGTTTACCCAATTTTATAGCCTTATACTAGAATATAACAAAAGTAAGTCCCCTTTAATGATAATTAGTCCAGATGATATCTTGATTATTTTAATGGTTCTGCCTGAGCAATATGCTTTTATGCTTTTGTTCGTGGGTGCGCATCATGTCCCATACTTGTGTGGAAAAAAAGAATACAGGGCTTGATACTTTAATTAGCAAGAATACTTGTCTAATTATCACTTTTCTGTCTGCTCTCCATGCTGAGATTATGTAATTATCTTTTTGAAACACTGTGGAACGATATTGCTTTTTGTGTGTCACTTCGGTGACGCCTCAGTACCTGACACTCAGCAAGCCACTTAATAATACGCTGGAAAGGCAGCTAATTATATCATAATAATGGCTTGATGAAAGCAGCAGGGTGAATGAATGATGGCACTGTTAGGCTCACATCGATGCTCAAATTTTAGCTTTATCACACATCTGCGATTGCGCCAAACAGGAAATTCTTTAATTACATTTCTGTTTATTCACTACACCAAGAAATTTAAGTATTTGCATCTGTTACTGCTATGCAAATCACGGTCGGTACTCAACGATAAGTTTCTCTGCGATGATGTTATCAGGAAAGAAAGTGAACTTCCCAAGCGCCCCCAAGCCAGGATACCCCAATTAACGCCTACACCTGTTCTAGTCGTGCGTTTGGTATTTGCTACATGTGTCGTTGCATGTTCTCCTGCAGAGCACAGGTTTGTCGGGGGGAGCAGGAACCACCGGTTAGACCCCTTACCGGGCTTCCAGACGACTTCTAATCTGACGAGTGCCTTCTAGTTGGTGGATACTTGCAGCAAAGAGGCAGGAACAGAGCTGACACGCACATCCGCAGGACCTGGGGAGGGGGTAGATGGGAAATCTGACAGAGGGCACGCTTGAACACCAGCAGAGGCAGCGGCAGCATCAACAGCAGCCGTAGACTGCTTTCGAAACTTTTTAATTAGCACTAATTACCTTTGCAGGAAAATGTTGAGGCTTGAAAGGATTTGTGTCAGCAAGTGGGAGATCAAAGATTGTGGTGCTGTGCATTTTAATCTGAACACTGAGGGGTAATGGGGAGTTGTTTCCGTGCGTGTGTGTGTGGTTTCAGAGAGAGAGAAACAGAGAGGGGGTGAGAGGAGGAAAAGTAGCATCCCAGGTGGTACTCGAGGAGTCTAACTCTATGAATCCTGTCTACCAATCACACCCCGGGCCCAGTCACCTTATAAGATTTCCCACTAGGACACAGAAATTTGCGAAGTGAATCAAGGCTTATTCTTGCTTTGTTCATTTTCTCCCTTTTTTTTCCCCCTCTTTTTTTTTTCAAATCTCCGCGCTTGCATCCCTCCGCGCGCGCGCGCGCACGCACGCACGCACGCACGCCTCATCAGACCGACAAGCATTTCATAGAGGTGGTTTTTAATGCATGCCTGGACATCACTGTGGCAGGGTCATCCATCAGACTTCAAGACAACATCGATCATTTGCCATGAAGAGGGCGCGGGGTAGTGATTATTTGCTATTAGGTGGATGCTGAGGCATACAAATGGCTGGCAGTTGACAGTTGAACTCACTCAAACGTAATGCGGGATGGCTCCCCCTCTCATGGAAATGTTGACAAGCACTGAGCCTGAACACTGTAATGACAGAGCCGTGCTCAGGCAGACAGAGCGCCGAGGATTCAACGCCTTTCACTCACACAAGGCGCAGCATCCATTGCTTAATTTAGAGTGAGATTTTTTTGCGGTATACCAATAGCAATATGGCTCGGCTGATCAACGGTGTCATTGTGATTTTATTTAAAGACGCGTGAGCCTGTGTAGCGTGAACGGAAGCTTGCCTGTGCTTGTTTGTGCTGCAAAAGATGTACGCTCTGACTGAGACGCCATCAGCGAATTGATTTTCAGCCTCGGCTCACTGAGAGAGGAGGGTGTTTGTCATGTGGATAGACAACTAATCTTTCAACACAAACATTCACAAGATGCATGGCTGTGCTGCGAGCGCAGTCTGGGCACTATGAGGGAGGAAGTTCTGTTTAGGCTCCCAGGGATCACGGTTCGACCGACATACTGTATGATGTATATCACCTCGTGGTGTTCTTGTTATCAATGTAAGATGCCTCGCCTCCCTCTCCTTTGTGTTCTGTCTTATTGTCCTAACACACAACTCCCTTTGGATTAAGCGCTCTGTAATAAATATAAGGATTGCAAATACTGTGATCGTGATAAAGGCCTAATCCGATAAATGTAGCTGGATCGTTTTAGCTCGTTGTGTAGTTAAAGGCAAGTATTTTAGGAATTACAACCTTTAAAATCTAGCATTTAGCATCTAGCGTCTGGCAGTTCTCGAACCATCGCATGCCTACTCATTAATAGCAGCTAAAAACGGTCCAGAACCCACAGCTCCGGTGTCAAAATCGGTCTTGGTTCATTGCTGCAGAACAAAGACGAGTTCTTCAAAAGGTTCCTGTGTTCCTGCAGTGCAAAAGGCTTTATTGATGCAGCTCAGTCTTTAGCCAAATTACATTCAAGCACGGCTTATGAGGTTAGACCTGACATGGATGTCTGTCAAGTCCTTATCCCTGAGCCAGCGTTGATCCTGGCTCATTAATAAGACAGGGATTGGAGGCGCAAGGGGAGGAGTGAGGCCAGGCCACATTGACCCCCGTACAGTGGCTTTGATTTGGCCTGGCCCTGGCTCTCTCTGCGTGTGTGTGTGTGTGTGTGTGTGTGTGTGTGTGTGTGAATTGACAGGATCAGCCCCTGTCTGATTCTCAGAGCTCTGCCAGCACTAATGACATTGGGAGCGAATATTAACCTCACGCTCTCTGCAGGGAAATCCACAGGGGCAGTCTGTAACTCTACCACGGCACCATTCGCTGTGGTATTAACACGCAAACACGGAGACGCTCAAATTAAGGTTACCGTCGCCCAGTTTAACTTTAAATTCACGTGTTACTCGGGTAACATCCCACACTTTTGATTTGAGCCTTTTTGTTCACATTTCGATCGCATATCGCACCTTTAAATGTAACGCAGACGCGGCGTGATAGAGAGATCACATTCTCCGTAACTTAATCCGCTCTTCCCGTACCATTAGCTCACATTACGTGAAGTAATGAGCAGCCAGCTTTTAACTTGGTCATCTAAGAACTTTGCTCGGATGTGTTTATGCGCTCTGAAAAGGGATTCTTGTCCGTGGAAGTGATGAAACCGTATGTAAAGTCCAATCTGACACGCCGCCTCCAATTGACGTCTTTGTTGCGATGGTTCGCCACATAGGAGCTACGAGGAGCAAGCGTAGCGCAATATTCAAAACACATTAAGAGTGAGCGCACATGTAAAAAAAAAAAAAAAAAAAAAAAAAAAAAAA
>OMNV01005245.1:6216-23494 GCA_900303265.1 Brotula barbata | reverse complement strand
CTTCCACGTTTTTTTTTGTTTTTTTTTTTTTTCCCCTCAAACCCACAACAAATCACTGAAACGGTACTGACAGTTTGTGGGTAAACATTGTTTTGGTTAGGAGGAGCCAACGTAGACGTGGAGTTAAATCTGTCCCAAATAACTACAGGAAACTCAAAGGGGATCAAGTTTTATGACATCCTACATGTTTAGGAGAATATCTCACCCTGTGCTTGTCGTCCGGGGAGGAAATTGTGTTTTCCAAATGTTTGGAGACGAGTGTTGTTTGTGCTGGTCGCATTAACGTGTCAGCGCTCAGGGGCGTGGTTGTGCGGTGACAGATGCTGTATATCTTATCGTTCGATCGCTTTGTTTTCCGGGGATATTGAGAACAATTTTTTGATTTTGTTTGCTGCCAGACTAAACAATTTCCTTGTTAGTAAATAAAACTTTGCCAGACTTGTGCTTCTCTGCTTCAGTGATTGCTGGTTTCACTTCCCAACTCGCAGGCAAAAAGAGCTGCATTGTTGTCTTTTGTTGTCTGAATATTTCTGTCAAATTCCCCAATACCCACAAGTGTTGTTGTCTGGGCAGTTTGATCCTTTCTCCCTTTTTCTTTTTTTTTGTTAGAACAGATAGAAATGAAGAACAGAAATCACCCCTTCCCCCCCTCTTCACCCTCCACCCGTCCTTCCCGGCTTTTTTTTCTTCCCTCCTCATCCCTCGTCTGCAGAAAAGACACAAAATGCATGTCAAAGCTGCAGGAAAGGTCAACTAACAAATGGCACCCTTGTGCTAAACTGAGGCTTCAACCCCAAAGTAACCAAAGGCTCCCACAATGCAACTGCTCTGAGGAATTAGTCATCACCTCCTGACCCCGCACGCTGACCTCCTAAACCCCGGAGAGAACCCATAGGTGTTATGGATGATAGCAGAGACGCAGAGAAAAGGAGGAGGGGAGCGAGAGAAAAAAAGTGGTCGGAGTATGAGCTGTTTCCTCCCTCACGGGGCGTCCAGGGGCCTTTATGAGTTGACAATTAATAGTCTCTATAGGTTTCCTGAAAGGGGAATTGAGACGGATTGTCTCTCGGCCATTCAGCTGCGTTCAAGCGTGCCGCCGGACAAAAAGCAGCGGTGGCTGTGAAGCAGAATTACCCATAAGGCCGTTTTTGAAACGTTTCCTTTTTGTTTCGCAGACACAAGCCTTTGGGAAGACTCCCACACACTGGTGTGCACTTACACACATACACACACTCTCAAATCCTTTACTTAAAGGGGACATATAATAAAGATTTCCAGGATCTCTATTTTCAAACCTTTGTGACACTTTAATGTGCAGAAAACACATCGATCCATTTCTCCTGCAGCACCGCTGTGCACGCTGAGGCCGCTTCCCCTAAAGCCTGCTCTGCTCTGCTCTGCTGTGAATGGACAGCAAATACTAGCCGATCCACTTGCACGCTCGCCTTGTACTGCGGTGGTACAACATGTTACTGAAGTGAAGGACAAAGAAAAAATGAAGCTTTCAGGTGGTTCAGGACAACTTTTGATAACTCATACACACAGTCACAGCTTCCATTTTGGAGAACGCAACAGAAATACATCTTAGACAACAAAAAAAATCATCAAAGGGAAACGTGTCAAGTTTTTATATCTGGATTTAAAGTCTGAATCTGCTAAGCAACTTGTAACTAATGAATAAAAACTACAGTTTCTCCATCTGAAATGTTGTGCAACAAGAGTCCAGTACTTTAGTAAAGTACAGGTGTACTGTACCCAGTGAACGTGCGTCGTTACTTTCCCAATGTGCACACCACACGTTGGAGTAACAAATTTGAAAGCCAGACATCTGTCAAAACAAAGCAGCCATCTTTCAGCAGCTCGTCTTATTGCAAACTATTTAGCTATGAGGTCGGTGAGAGAAAACAGATCGTATTGAGGTTGACATTTGTTTGTTCGGGCTTGACATTGGAAGGCAGAAATGATATTGACTCATTTCAGTAGCCACAGAACGTCAAGTCTTTTTTTTTTTTTGTTTTTTTGCTTCGCAGACAGTAAGGCATTGATGTCACGGCTCGGCCTTGGATCACGAGGAGAGTGCCTCAAATTACGTGTAACTCGAAAGCGATGGGAAGCGAGGCTCTCAGTCTATTAAGCGGGTTTGGATTGCGTCCTTAAAACGCACAGAGCGAAGCTGGGAATCGCCGTAAACAGAAGAGGAGATAATGAAATGTACAGGCAACATGGGAAGGCCATTGATGTGTTTTAATCCACTAATGATGTCTCAGAGCCGAGAATTCTTCCCATGGCGTTTTGTCTCGGCGGGCTGAAGTGCATACAAATGGACCGTTAATTAAGATGGATGGTACTTCTAAAAGCCCATCTTCATGATAATAAGTGAGAGTTAAACATGTGAGGCGTCGGAGGACCTCCTTGTAGCGTGTGGAAGTGTGTGTGGAGGTATGTGCACGGTGCGAAGGGGTGGGCTGTAAGAAAGACACACACACACTCTGATTGGTCCCTGTTTTGTTTTGTTTTTTCATGCTGGTATATATGTGTGAGAGAGAGTGAGAGAGAGAGAGAGAGAGAGAGAGGGCAGGACAATCTAAAGGCCCTCCAGTCTGTTTCCATGAATGGACTCAGCAGGGGGAGACTGTCCCTCATTGTCAAGTTATTTGGCAGAGGGTCTTCTCTCTTTTTTTTTTTTCTCTTTTACACCACCTCATGTTAAATTCATCAACATTTCTCCGTCATTTTAAAATGTCTTTAAATCAGACCGTCTTGCCAAGCTGTTTCCTGGTGGAGTCTAAACGACCGCCGCAGATGTACGCTGCACTAAACCACTAATAGCTTTCATCGTTACGAAGCAAAGGGAAGAGGTTATTTGGCGGATCAGAAATAATCCAACCTGAATTATGCGACGTGAAGCAGCGCTCAGATTGCTCAGACTGCGTTAGGCCGGCCTTTGTGTTTATTGATTGTAGGACCTGTTTTTGACCACTAGTAGTGCCGTTTTGGTGAGCGAGTCTTGAGGTTGTTCGCGTGATGCGCTCCATGCTATGTGCCAAACACACACAACTGCCAGCTGTAGGGGGCGCTGGTGTGGTGTAGAGGTTTTTCATGGGTCCACTTTCGGAACGCTGTTTAGGTCCAAAATGTCGAGATGAGTACGGTCACTGTCCTGCTTTTATTTTGAAAACTCCTTCCTGCACATTAGGTTGTGGACCTTTTGGCCTTTTAGTTATAATAAAGTTATTACAATCAGGTATGGAACACAGGTTAGACACAAGTTTGAGTATGACAGATATGACATACCCAAACGTTTCTCTCTCCCTCTCTGACACACACACACACACACACACACACATACACACACTCACACCCTACTACCCCCACTCCTACTGCTGTCAGTGTTTTCTGGGCTTTTTCACATAAACGGGGGCTGCGGGGGGTGCTTGGAGCCTTTTGCACAACAATCCAAGTCCTGTTATGGATTAGAGTTGATCTCCAGACCTCCACTCTTACACACACATACACACGCATACACATGCACATCGACAAATATGTTTGCATTCCTGACTCCACTCCGGATTGTAAAACGGAGCAAACAAATATGTCAGCCTAGAGATTAAAGTCAAAGTAAATACTCAGCAAACAATGGTCAGTATTATTATTACTATTATCATTAATCAGAGATCAAGGGTCGGGATCAGTCCATGTGGAAGCATTGACTGTTTGGGTGGCAAGAGATCGTAAACACAGACAGGACAAATGAGTTTCCTCTGCAGGGTTCCTCTGGCTGGGCTCGGCCTTAGGGCTCCACTTAGACCACCTCAGCTCCTTCACTGACGTGGTTTCGTCATCGGCTGAAGTTAGCCCCCCCCATGGTCGCCTCCCTCTGCAGGTTTCCAGGCATGAGGGACTGGTTGGAGACCCCATGGCAGACCCATAGGTCCCGGGATAGGCGGGAGGGATTACGTCTCTCGGCTTTTCTGGGAACACTTTGGTCTCCCCTGGGAAAAGCTGGAGAAGGTTGTTGG
The DNA here is from genome assembly GCA_900303265.1 of Brotula barbata. Lineage (NCBI taxonomy): Eukaryota > Metazoa > Chordata > Actinopteri > Ophidiiformes > Ophidiidae > Brotula > Brotula barbata. Next base: position 19,475 of record OMNV01005245.1, on the reverse strand, counting down.
GAAACGCAGCATCTGGGTCTCTTTGTTGAGCCTTCCTGAGATGAGTCTTGACCTGAGACCTGCACTGAAAGGGGGGGCAGATTTGTAAAGCCTAACAAGCAAATTTTGGGGAACAACTTCTCCTTTGATCTTTTTTCTCTGGCTCCCGACAACAATGATCTCATTTCCACCATGGAAATGAGCTCTAATGAATTGATAATCTAATCTGCTCCAAACATCATTAGCATCAGCTAATGATTTAACCGGGAAATCCAGGCCCCACCAGAAGGGAGGAGCTGTCATCGCACATGTGAAGAAGTAATAATTAGGTCAAATTCTCCGCCAGATCAGTCACAAACGGCATTTTCATCTCTTCGGCTACTGTAAATCTCGTACGCGGCTCGCTCCAGCGATGGCGTCCATTAAGACGACGCCATAATATTCTCCCAAAGCCTCTCGCACTCCTTCCAGATGTCGTGGAAACAGATATTGGCTTTAAAGACAGATTCCTTATATCTAGTCTTTATCTCGGAGATTCCGCATTTATCAGTGGAAATCCTGTCAATGTTCCAGTCTGGGCCAGCTGGAACCATTTCCCACACTTAAATATTTATGAGTGCACTCAAACAGCCAAAGAGTCAGACTCATATTTGCCTTTTGTAAAAAAAAAAGAAGGACAGTAATATGATTAAACTCTATAGGTAGCTGAAGCTTTCGCACAATTACGCTCAAAAATTTTCCTCTCCGAACGAGCAAGAGTAGAAAAATGTGACTGGCGGCGAAGAGGGGCTCCGTTCAGACCCTTAAATTACGGGCGCATTAACGTGTAAGCCGTATTTTCATGCTGTAAATAGTGCAGGTGCTGCTCCGTCTGACTTCTTCATTACGCTGCTGGGAATTTTAAACCTGCCTACGTGTACGTGTGTCGTATTGTTGCCGTCATGTGGAAACCTTGTGTTTCCAATTTTGGGGATTGTCAAGCTCGCGGAGCAGTTAAAGGATTTACATGCTCCTCTGCAGGTCGAGCTCCTTCTCCAACCTCCTCTAACCTTTTTTTTTTACAATCTCAAATCTGCTTTGTCATTAAGCTGTTTTCCCTCTGTGGCTTCTCTGAAAAACTGACGTTCTGGGGATTTTTTTTTTTTTTTTTTGCCTTTGTATGTTTCTGCATATTTTCTATGAGTATTTAACCTTAAACTCATGTGTATTTTTCACGGATTGGAGTAACTTCCAGGTGCCTCCTCGCATCAGTTTACAGGTCACATGATGTGTGACTGAGAAAATGTTCCGGAGCTTCACATACAGGCCATTGTAAGGAAAATAGTAAGGATAATCAAAGAAAATTGATTTTACGAGGCGTTAGCATCATTATAGCGTAACAACAATCCTGTTTAGGAATCTAGAAGATACATTAAGCTTTTATTGTGGCGGGTATGAATTAGAATTTTGTGTCAGTAATATAATTTGGAATTAAATAAATGAACGAGTGAACAAAATCCTCCATGAAGGTGTCAGAGGAGGAAGAGTGTTTATAATAAATGCTATTTATTTCCAGTTAATGTGCAGTAATTTTGGTTTAACTATTTTCCCGAGCCAAAATTGTTAAAAATTTAGGCTTGTGTTTGCATTTCAAGGCTTTTCATGAGAAATGAGAATATGCTTTGTTTCTTCTTTGCGTCCCCTTTGCTTTCCTTTGCTTTGAATGCTGTAATTGAAGGTAATGGCGGAGCGATAAGGCCCGTAGACGCACGCAGAGTCCGAGGCACCGACACGGACGACGTCTGACTCCAGTTACAGTTAAAAGACAGACAACCGATAAAAGAAAATACATTTCTCTCCCTAACATCAAAGTGCACTTCCCACAAATAAGCTAATTATTTTGTTTTTTACCTTTCATCTTGCCAGAAAGAGAAAATGCTTGTTTTCATGTCCTTCTAACCTTGTAATTCAGAGATACAGCACGCGGAGGTTTTAATAGGCTGCGGTAATTTGGATGATGGCTTTGAATTGTATTCCAGCAGAGGTAAATCTTGTCCTGACTGCATTAGCTGTACTCTGATCTTGCACAAGGCCTAATTAAACTTTCCATCTAACTCTCCCAGGTAACAACGGGAGAAGAATTATAGCTGTTTATAGTGAAGAAGAGCCACAGTTTGCGCCGCTCACGGCCGGATGCAGGACCATTTAAAACAGCAATTCATCACGATTTGTTTCCACTCTCCCAAGTACGGGGATGTCAATGAGCCCAGAACCTCTGTGAAGCAATATTGTGGTCCAGATGACCCTGTGAGTTATTCTTTTTTTGTAGGATTATGTATCTCAACAGAAAGGGTCGGAGAGAATCTGGCTTGGCAGAGGCGTGCAGGGGTCTTGAAGAGGCCTGCTGTAGACAAACAATCTTTTAACAGTTGGTGAAGTGCTCCGCAGAGAGGACAGCGATCCCCTTTATTAAAAACACTTGTCCGGCATTGTCTCTCTCTCTCTCTCTCTCTCTCTCTCTCTCTCTCTCTCGCTCTCTCGTTGTTGGTTACATAAGGCCAAGGTGCTTTTTGATCGTTTGCAGGCTCTCCTGTTTTGTTTAGTTTTGTCTGTGTCCTTTTCCCTCTCTCCCCTTCTCTCTCTCTCTCTCGCTCTCTCTCTCTCCCCCTCTCTCTCTCTCTCTCTCTCACTCTCTCTCTCTCCCTCTCTGACCGGTTTTCTTTTTCTCTTTTTTCTTTTTTCCATGGGGCTGCAGATGATTTTGGAGGGCTTGAGGGGGATATGGTTGTATCCTGACTTCTCCCTCTCACAGTGTGTTGGGGTTTGGCCGGCGTCCAGCTTTGTCTGCTTTTTCCCGGGTACATTCCCATCTCCGGCACGCTCAAATTCCTGTCTCCGGAGCGCGCACACTTTGCCGAGTCTGATGACTGCGGTCGGAGGATGAGTTACACTGTAGGTATTCGTTTGACGGGCCGAGCCAATGGCGATTGCGTACGCGTTAAGGAAATTGTAAGAAAAGGACGCGTCCGTCCCCGGGTGACTCCACGCGCTCCGTGAGTTCGCGAGGCCTGTTCGGCCGGACGCTAAACAGCTGAAAGGAGAGCGAAGATGAATTTAAATAATAATTTCCTTTGTCTGCTAAGTTGCAGGAAATGAATTATGTCTAAAGCAGCAGCGTTCTGCCTCTCCATCCCCTCTTTACAGTTGCTTTTACGTAGCAGGACATTCATCAGATGAGCGCGGATCAGCCATACGGTTTTCAGATTAAGCAAAGAAAACACAGAGACGAGCCTGGGCTTTTTCGAGACCGTAATCTATTTCCACTGCTGCGAAGATGACAGATTCTATCATACAATACAGTGGCTCTTAAATAGTGCAGCGACTTGAGGGAAAATATGTTTTTCCAACGTGCAGGGAGTTAGTTAGAAGCCTGGAAGTCTGATTGTGGGAATCAGCTGGGACGTCCTCGACGACCTGGGTGCGGTTCTTGGAAGAGTTTTTACAGTCGGTGGCTGGATGGGACGTAACCTCTCTGTCTGAGGAGAGAATATGAGACGGCTGAGAGATGGCTCTCCTGCTCCTTTTGGGAAACGCAACAACTGGAGCCGTCATCATTTTATGCTTCTGTTTTATTACTCTGCTAAACAGCCCAAGCTGTACCAGCCTTCTCCCCCCGTCTCCGTCCCAGAGCCCCGTCCTCGCCCTACACAGGGCCCGGCCGCAGCATTAGGCCGGCGTCCCCTTAGATAACCACCGTGTCGTTACAAACAAACCATTACGCCTCCGATAGGGTTCGCTTTGATTGTTTTTTTAATTGAAAATTAGCGGAAGCAGCACCTCAGGTGGGACTGTTTGAGGACGTTACGATGATTTTGTGCCGTGTGTGCAGCCAAAGCCTGACTAACTGTTATTAAGAGCGTTTGGTTCTGGCCGGGCTCCCTGATGAAGTGTTATATATGGAAAAGCTTTTTGACACTTAAGGTCCAGGCCGGGCTCACGTGCACATCAATGAAAAACGGATGATGCAACGTGGAATCGCTCAATCTCAGCGGCCGAGTATAACGACACTTACAAGACCGCGCTTCCCCAAAACCCTTGACCTCCAGTCGCCAAATGTATCTAACGAGACATTTAATCATTTTGAAATGGCGAGGCACGCCCCGCGCCGCTTTTTATGATCGCATGAGCTCAGACTTTACCGTCCAACTGTTGCTTCGGTGACGCTCTGGAGTGGCGTTTTCTGAAGCGAGGCTGTGAATTTGACTCTTTTCGGCATTGCAGTGCGTCCGTAATGCAATCGGACACACTCCTGGTCGTTAAAAACAACTGAGTCAGCATCCACAGAATGCAGATTAAACTTTCAGTCGTACTCTGATTAATGCTACAGGTCCAGTTTTTACATTTTAAGACCTGCATAAACTGACATATCAATTGCATAGAACAGACGATTCTAGCGTAGTTTCTTATTTATGAACGACATATTTTTTGATCGCTCCATTATTTTTCCGCAATTAGATTTCTCCAGAGATCGCAAAAGAGTGTCGTGTCACGGTCGCAAACGGCACGATGATTTCAAATTCAGAAGGGGCCCGGATTACATAAGGCGAGCTCGGCGCTAAGCTAACCCACATGTCACTCCGATGTTAATCATACATGCTTTGGGATTCATTCATCACCGCTGTGTACGCGCTCCGGTCTCTACCACTTGGACAAATACCTTCCATCACTTAAGGTCTCATAATCGACAGTCCTCAGGAACCACTTGACGCGTGAATCATTCATACCGCTTCATAAATAATGGAGCCCTGGCAGCACGTTAGCAGCACCTGCAACTTGAAACAGGAGTTGGTGAAACACAATCTTTTCCCTCGTAAACTAATGTGTTTCACCTGCCTCGGATGGGGCGTCCGGGTCCAGGAGTGGACAGACAGAGCCGACAAAAACCTCTCTTCCTGCCTCCTCCCCTCTGCCTCCCCGCTCTTGACCTTCCTTCCTCTTCCTCCGATGAAGTTTTCACCAAAAGCTCTTTGATATCTTCCCATCCCATGGGAAGACGGCTAATGCAAACTGGAAATCTGAGGCCTAATTATTTCTCAAAACTGCACTTCTACCCTAATTAGTTCACTCCTCAGATGTGGGCCTTGCATTATTTACACATCAAGGGGACACACAGGGCGGGAAATAAATATTCATTGTTTGTTGACTTTGCCCCGCTCCCTCGGCTCGGGAGAAAGTTGAGTCAAGAGCCGGAGTTGTTGTGTGGCTGTTTATGCAACTTTACATTGCTGGTGCCCGGGACGTAATCCGTCATGTTCCGCTGTAATTATCTCCACTCAGGCAGACGCACACACAGATTCACGGGCAATAAATAAGAGGACATCATCTGCATATGCGCACAAAAGCAACAAAATCACATCGATCCTCTCAGCAGTGCCGTCCAATAACAAATGAAATGTGCTCGAAAAGTGGCGAGTGATTGATGTCATCTGATGACGCACTCTTAAAAGTTGCGACAAACCTTGACCGTCTTATTTTGTGGAGCTCGGAATGGACATGCTGACGAATAAAACTTAGATTTTCATAATTTCAGTTCTTCTCATAAAGACAATGTCCGTCTACGTCGCATGTTTTTGTCCCATGTCATCTTTAAAGAACTGAGGTTTTTCCACGGAGCTGCAGGATGCTGATACTGCTGGTTATGTGTATTTGTGGGAGATGTGGTGTGTGTGTGTGTGTGTGTCCGGTAAATGAATAGACTCTTTATTTATGTACCCACGTCAACCCGCACAAACGGCATTATAGACCTATTGTCTAAAATATGTCACCATTTTCCAATTTCAGCTTAGTATGACATCTCTGTCATGCTGTCACTCTCTCCACGTGTGTATGTGTGTGTGTGCATCTTGACACAAGAATTACCATAATCCCCGTCAACTTTAATGGAGCTGTTATCGCAGGAGAATTTAAACACGACTTCCTCATATTTATGGAAGCAACAAACAGCGAACGGCCTGTTGTGATTCTAAAGTGAACCCCGTTTACTGCCTTTGAAATGCATATCTGTGTGTGAGCGGTGGGGAAGTAGGGGATGACAGTTAGGAGTGTGTTATGTGTCATATCTGAAAGCAGTAATGTCTCACTCTCGCTCTGTTAAGGGCTTCCACTTTTCCTCAAACATTTGCGTTGTTAAGCTTTGCGTCAATCCTAATCCTCCTCGGCTTCCTATTATCACAGGGTTGCGGGTTTGAATCCCAATGAACAGCGGAGCCTTTACTCGTCACAGGATCATGGTTTAATATAACTTAGTATGTCTACGTTTAGTAAAAGTCGATACGATTTTGCTGCGTACGACGAGGAGCAGACGCTGATAAAAGTAACTGCAGTTCCGCCAAACACCAGCAGGGGGCTTTTTGAAACCCTTCCCTCTGTTTCTCTGAGCTTTTCTACAGAGAATGAGAATAACTTTTGTCCTCATGTGGAGCGTGTCCATCATCTGAAATCTGAGACGATGAAGTGTTTCCTTCGCAGTGATCTTAACAGATGTAGCAGGCAGTGTTTGGCAGAGCGATAACGGAAACAATGGTGTTTATTCTTCCTCCGCAGGTGGAGATCACGCTGCAGGACGTCAACGACAACCCGCCCGTTTTCCCCAACGACATTCTGGATGTGACCATCGAGGAGAACGTCGGAGACGGCTTCAAGATAATGCAGCTAACAGCCACGGACGCAGATGAGGTAATGGCCCTCCAGGCTTTTATTATTTATTGTAATAGTCCAGATGATATATTAGATTTTTGTCATTTGAACAGAGAAAACATCAAATTTGACTTTTGTCTTGACTTTGTTGAGCATGGAATTACTTTTATTATTCTGGAATGGTTTTGGCTATCATTTTATGCCGATCTACCCAGAATGCATCTTGATATATTTGGTGTTTTTAGAAACTTTTCACGAAAAATAAATAAATAAAAGATTTTAAAGAGACGCAAAAGTATGCAAAACAGCCTATTTAAGATGGAAATTGTTATATTTCATCAAGTCATCATGTGTTAAAGATGTCCGTGGATAAGAGAGATAAAGAGAGGTGACCGTAGAACTACCACATGTAATTAACATGTGCAATGACGTAATTACATAGCACTTACTCAGCTATAACACAAAGAATGGTATTTCATCATTTGCTCTTTAGAAACTCACCCGACTTCACACGGTGACTTATAACATCACTCCTACTACACTCACACGCCAAGGCATTTCTTCCATACACACACACACACACACACGTGCAAAGAAGTCGTCCTTGGTGTGGTGTTTTGACGTTATCTGAGATGTGCAGAGGCCACCGGTGTCACGAAACCCGGAGAAAAGCAGCCAGCGATTGATTTTGGGGCCCACCGCTCCGATAGTCCCTCCGCGCTCCCAATAGTTCACATTACATCAGCAGCATCACTCTCAATTAGTTAAAGGCTCCATCTTCAGCTGCTTTAGGCAGGATGTGGACATTAAATCCTGCAGTGAGCGAAAGGCAGGCTTTCCCAGCATCTCAGAGGTCTGCGGTCCCTTGCCCAAGCCAAAGGACACAGTGGAAGTGAATGGAAAGAGCGGAGCCAGAGAGGGAAGAGATCACCGAGGAGGCAGCGCGGACTCAGACTCAACGTTAACTTATGAGGCCACACGTCTTTTATTGCACAGCTGTTACCTCGACGCTCCGAATGTGAAAAAAGTCACACACACACACACACACACACACACACACACGGGCCCACCTCTGGATATTTTTCTTTTTATCACAGAACTATATTGACTGTAAAACTCAGACCTGGATGCGGTCTTCTCAGTAGGGGGATTTTGAGGACATTATCAGATTTTTTCTGGATTTTTTTTTTCATCTCCATCATCCGTGTAGTCATAGCTTCGACGTTGAAAGGTTTAACATATGGTACCGAACTCAAGACTCGGGGTTTGCTCACTTTTTCCTCAAATCTGAATTCAGAGCCACGATCAGCCCGAGCTGTGTGTCACAGTCTGAATCTTATGATACACTCTTGTATTCCATTCTGCATACACACTCCAAAAAATACTCACACTACTAGGATGTTTCCCTCATTCACACATTCAAATGCAAAAAAGCAAAGACTTTGGAAGGAGAATGTGGAGGATTCTAGAGATGTTTACTCCAAACTTCAGCGCTGCCATGAATAGGTTCGCTAAATAGAAGACTGTACTTCATTCCAGCTCTCACCCAGAGCCAGATACGAGGCCGGCCAAGTCTTTGCCCACATCCTCATGCAGGAAACTTAAGTTGCGCTGACACTAAGCGTACAGAATACATTGGAGCCCTCGTTGAGAAAGCCACATGTGCGAGCCAGTGCGGAGTAGCCAAGAGTGCAAGCTGTTGGCCAGCTGACGGGCTGGATTCAGACATCATAATGATCCCGTCCCATTTAAGAGTTCTACATGTGGGATTCATGTGTGAGGGTATTAAAATGCTGTTTCTATGCATCGGATTTGTGCTGCATTTCCCATTTCCGCCCCGACAAGAAAGTCCGAGCCGCGTCAAGCGTTAAAGGAAAACCAATACAAGATTCGTCCTTTTTTTTCACGTCGGCTCTTTGAAAAATGCTTCTCATGTGATTCAAACTTTAAAACGCCTCAACGTTTTATTAGGAGTCTGACCCAATGTGGAAAATATGTGCAGGTAAAAATGTTTCTCTGTAAAGAAAAGCGCAACAACGGCAGCCTGGTTTGTTTGTTGCCGAGCGCTCGGTGAAAACACGCCGCTTGTTTTTTCACGTTGGCTGAAACGGAAACTCACAATCCCCGATGGCAGCGTCTGCTTCGCACCTTTCGCTCCTCGTAGGAGCAGCTTGCTCCCAAAAACCACTCATCTGGTAAATGAGTTTCCTTCTGCTCCAGTCTGGGACGCTCGGCTCCCTGGAACTCTGCTGTTTAATTGGTCGGCCCTCTTTTTTTTTTTTTTTTCTTTTTTTTTCTCCGAGAACGCAGCACATCTTCAGAGAGCCGTAAACTTGTCAGGCTCTGTAGTGAAGGTCAACGGCCACGGCCAGCGTTGGTGTGTGTGCGTGCGTGTTTGTTCCGGTAAGTGAGTGAATGTGTGCAGCGAGGGTCGTGATCCCGGTCTGATTCGCCGTGTGTGTGTGTGTGTACAGTATGAGCCGTGCGTGCACATATTGGACCGCGGCCTACTCGGGGCCCCCCCCTTACCCTGAGTTGAGTCTCCCGCCTCCCCTGCTCCGTCTTTGAACCCTATCAGAAAATTAATTGGCAAACCACGGGTGTTGGGTTCCTGACTGCAACCCAGGTGTCTGATGGGATTGCCAGATCTGGAGCCACTGATTGATGACAGCGGGGTTCTTAGATGAGCCGAGCCGAGCCGAGCTTCACTCGATCCTTCTCTCCCTAGTTTTACAGGGCCAGGATCTTAGACCGGCCCTCTGGTAATGCAATGAGAGGCGAGGTCAGAGTGACAGGGATTTTATCTGCCATAAAACAGATCATGAGAAAAAGATAAGAGCGAGTCATGAACTTGGCCGCACGATATTAACTAACCGGTTGGCCCGTCGTCCTCTCGCTGCACGCCCATTAAAAGGAGGAAGGGATCGCGCTCGGCAGACGGGATGAACGTCAGCGTTTGATTTGTTTGCGTGACAGACTGAGCCTCGTATCTCAGATCTGGTCAAACTGTTCCATCATCCGAATAAGTCAAATGCTGACACGAGTTCTCGGCACACTTCATTTGTTTCGATCTCCACGTTGGGCTCGCCGCGGCTGGCCTTATATTTCAAATGTACTTTATCCTCCGGGCGTTTCAAAGTATGGTTTTCATCCAGATTTTAATGCACGTCAGGGCTTTTCATGACGTGCATTAAAAAGTGGATTGGAAACAAGAAAGACGTGTCAGAGAGACACATCAGGGTCATCAATTCCACTAGAATACCCAGAATTCTCTGAGTTTAAAGGACAGGAGGCTCACGGTACGTTCCACAAAGGTGATGATGATCCTAGCGTATAAAATAGGTATCTCACCAGTTGGCCTTTAACAGAGGTGTGTATTCACCGATTGTCCTCAGTCGACCACCAGCGTGACGCTTGCGGACGGAAACACACTAACTTTTTTTATTGTGCCAATTTCAAGCCACCGCAACCGCCACCGTACCAGCAGAGCAGTTGCACAGCACTTGGATGGAAACGCCTCTCCCCGAGTGTTGATTTGCAGTCACAGGAAGAGCTCTAAAGCTACATCGATCCCCGTAAGCCTCGCCATTGTGTTGGCACGATCAAAAAGCGTCCAAACATCACGCGGAGCTGAAAGGGTCTCTTTTAGCCCCGCTCTGAAACCATAGCCCCGGCTTTTTGCGGGTGAATAGCTTTTGATGTGGTGGAAGACGCAGACGGAGACAGTTGTCTGATCTGCCATTGTCCCCGGCACAAATATAAACGTCAGGCTCTGTCACCGGGCTTATTCAGCCGTCATATCACGTTCGGTGCCGCTCTCCTATTCCAAAGCCTCTCGCTTTATCCGTCACATGTGTCACGGCACTTGTACTTGTCCGCAGCAACAGGGGATCTATTAGTTGCATTTATAGAGGAACACTATAGCCTCCGAAAGTTCAAAGACCGAGGGTGAGTCTCACGGGAACGTCGCCAGTCAGCTTCTGTGTTTCTCTTTGCTCTCTCTGCTTTCACTAATCCTGATATCGGCTGCTAGAATATCCCAGTTTGGCCGCATTAGAAGATTAAAACGTTCAAAAATATATATAAGGAAGAGATCGGAAGCAACAACAATCTGCGGGCGGGTCTACAGGGTCTAATTCTTCTCCTGGAACGTCTGATGTGAGGTCGGGCAGACTTCAAACCGTCCGTTAACAAGTGTCTCCTGAGTCACAGTGAAGACTTCCATTCATTCTGGACAGACAGGGGCCGGTTTGATCCCGGAGACGTGACAATACTAAACCGATTTCCTGCCACATATTGCCGCTTTGATGCCTGTAATCTTGCTCTGCTCTTCCTCTCTGCGGCACGAGAACATTTTGCCGTTTGTATACCGAGTCTGAAAAACCTCGCTGACAAATATTGACGTATAATTTGGTTCGGTTTGCTGTCTGGGGATGAACTCAGTCGATTTAAAACAATGAACAAGTAAATACGACAAATTTCTGGCCCCCCCGATGTTACGTTTGTGATTCTGTGGCGTAAACAGGCAGATTTGATTTGAAGCGAACGGTTTGAGCTTCGCTTACAACGGCTGCAAGCGGAGCGTGAAACGATTTCTAACAGATATGACAGGCTGAGCAAATCTGGGATCTGTTGTTTAACACGCACGCAAAAAACACTCCGTCTGTCTGTCGCCGCAGGGTCCCAACGCCCTCGTGACCTACACCATCATCAGCGGGGCGGATGACAGTTTTCGGATCGATCCCGAATCGGGGGATCTCATCGCCACCAAGAAACTGGATCGGGAACGGCGCTCCAAGTATTCCCTCCTGGTGCGGGCAGACGACGGGAAGCAGTCTTCGGACATGAGGCTCAACATCACCGTGAGCGACGTCAACGACCACACGCCCAAGTTCTCCCGCGCCACGTATTCCTTTGACATACCTGAAGACACGGCACCAGGTAAAGTCCTCACAAGGCGTTTTGTGTTTAATATGTGGGAAACCCTGAGAGCCGTCGGACGGAGACGCGCGGTGATGGATGGTCCTGTCGGGCGGACGGCGTTGCGTCTTCTGTTGAAGGATTTAGACTGGACGCTCGCTCTGTTTAGGTCATCAAGGTCTCCCTTTTTACGGTTTTAAATATTTTTACACATGGCCGTCCGAGCTCCTTCAACTCCTCCTTCTTTCCTTAAGGGGGAAATCAAATTTAAGACATTTTTACTATTTTGGATGGTATTCATCAGGGAGCAGACCAGACCCCCTTAAATTTATCATAACCATAATCAGACTGATGTCAAATGGGCAACGACGGATGAAGCTGATGCTCTACAGCTGAGTGTCCCTAATAACCCCCCACAGTCACATCACGGCCGTGTTGTGCTGTCGAACAGTTAACTTTTTGCCTCACTGTGTGTGTGTATGTATGTGTGTGTGTGTGTGTTTGACTCTCCCAGGCTCCATCGTGGCGGCTATCCTCGCCAGCGATTCTGACTCAGGGGTGAACGGAGAGGTCACTTATTCGTTGGAAGAAGACGACGAAGACGAGACGTTCCTCCTCAACCCGGTGACGGGGGTGTTCAACGTGACGCGGGCGCTGGACTACGAGGCCCAGCAGTATTATATTCTGACGGCGAAGGCCCAGGACGGCGGCGGGCAGGCCAGCACTGTCAGAGTGTATTTCAACATCCTGGATGTCAACGACAACGCGCCCATCTTTAACGCCACCGTGTACAGCACGTCGGTGTCGGAGAGTCTGCCGCTGGGGTCCAGCATCGTCACCGTCGGGGCCAGCGATGCTGATGATGGTATGGTCCTGTCTGTGTGTGTGTGTTCTGTGTGCGTCTTAACATCTTCAATTTCTCAGCCGGGTGAGTCTTCCTGGCCACCGTAGCTTAGACTTAAGGAGGTGTCCAAATATTTACCTAAACCTGATTTAGCAGCATAAATTATACAGTATAATTACACAAAGTACTTTGATCATGTATAAATTAAGTGGGCGGGACCCTTTTAATCCCAACCCAAGTCTGTCATTTTGTTACGCCATCGGTCACACAGAAACGATCAAACCTGCGTTTTACTTTTCGTTCTTATTCTGCGTCACGCGCCAGCGACCCGTCGACGCGCGGCGCCCTCACCGTGTGATTACGCGGCCGGGGTTATTTCTGCATTTCAGGTGGCGACTTCGTGTTTCTCAAGTGCCGTGCGGTGTTCGAAGCGTCACTGCTGCCTTCTCCGACTGTAATTACCGCTTCATCCAGGCCTAATGTGGTTATTGTGACCTACATTCCTGGGAAATATGCTGCCGGGGTTTTCAACCAAAGTCTGGCTTCTTCCCCCCGGAGTCCGCATAATCTGACCGCGTCGTCCTCGCAGAGATACAGTCGTCGCTTTTCAAAATAACACACGGCCATTGTTAGGACTTCCTAAGCCCTGACCCCCGACCCCTAGACTCTGTCCGCAGACAGCATCACTTCGGCTCGGATGGAAGTAGCGCTCGTGCTTTTGATAAGGGATTACATGTGTACTGTAAACACACGCTGGAGTGTGGGAAGGTGCTGCAGTCTTCCACATGAGTACCCTGTTGAGTTGAATTACAGACGCTCAATTTAAGCTCATTTTAACCCC
>OMNV01005234.1:11313-30542 GCA_900303265.1 Brotula barbata | reverse complement strand
TCCCCCCCCCCCCCCTTCCTTTTTAAATTCTACAAATATTCCATTTCCAGGGTTTATCCAGGTATGAGTCTATTAATAACCAAGGATACAAAGATATGGAGGCTTCACACGGAAAAGCCAAACAGCACTCTGTCTGGCTGAGCTAAAACAATGAATTCTAATGCATCTGGTTGGGGGAAGAGATAAGAGCGTGTTATTAATCTTGTGTCACATATATCAGCTAATTACATACTTGCTATTCCAGTTCTTTCCATCTTTACAGCCCAGCTGTCTCAGGACACTGCACCTATGGCAAGGAGATAAAAAGGTAAGCATTCAGAGCTGGTAAACAGAAATGGCAGCAGAAATTTATCACGGGAGGGTTTTTTTTGAGGTACTTGCCTGTTGATAAAATCTATGGCTTGTGCTTTGAGCTGCTCGGCACTGTGCAAGTCTGCTAGGATGAGGGTGTCGGCTACGTTTTCCACTGAAAGGCTGTTGCACAAGGCCTCTTCGCACATGACCTTTAAACGCTCCAGAGCATACTGGGGAGGGGAAGAGCGCAAGGTTACAGCTGGAGTGCGATGCGGATGCCCGTGGTTTGGGATTTTGTCTCAAATACAGTGAACATAAATCAAAAGCTGGAGGTTCAATCTGTCTCTAAATTCTTAAAGTATTATGACCATTCGTGCTGTGCTGGCCTGAAGTACTCAAATACTTCTTAAGTCAGCCAAAGACTGAAGAGAATAACAGACGTATGATGAGACTCTTGACAGGTCTGATATACAATTCAGACTTTTGATTACTCAAGTATTTACTTTATCTGCAGCTGCCAGCAAATTGTCTGCCATCTTGTCCAGGTTTGGGGCTTTCCCTGTGTAGATAAAGCCCATCATTTCCTTAAAGACGTCTGGCTCCACATCACTGATTTCAACACGGTTCTGCGAGGGAACAAAATATATCTGTGAAGCTGTGAACAGCAAAGCATTCCACAGAAAAGTAAGTAGAGGAAATATAGTTTGTAACCATAGTGGTCTTAAACTCATCTCTGTTCATTCTTACCTTTTTACTCTCTTCCATTTCATGTTCAAACATGGCATTAAAGACTGGAGACCTCGCTGTCAAAGAAATGAACATATTGAACACCATCATATATCAAGCATACCAGCATGGCAACAGTCTCAATGTGAAGTCTGTTGTGCCGAAAACACCTGCGACGAACTTGTAGTTTTTAAAATGTTGCAAAATCCTCAGCTTCCATTAAGTCAGCATTTCTCTTTGACCACAGCCCTCTAGCCACTGCAGCTGCTACCGTATCTAATGAGAGGGAGAAACAGCCTCTCAATCTCACAGATCCTACCGTCACCTGGGCCAGGCAAGGCCAAGTAGGGGTAGTGGGGTGGATTAGAGCCACTGCAGAACTAGGCCACTGCAAATGACAGCAGGAAAACAGACCCTCAGAATCCTATCGAGGTGCTTACGGCTCTACAGGAGAGGCCATTAGGAAGAGGCATAAAAATGCCTTTGAGTTTGTCTCCTGGTTTTCTGCTTGATAAAGCGCTAGAGGCGGAAGGGTTGGAGGTCTTACCTGCCAGGATGGATTTGTGAGCTTTGAACTCCTGCCCTCCCACATAGAGACTGCAGTCTGTGAAGCGTGAACACTCCCACAGGTTCCCCAGATCATCAGACAGCTGACACTCAGGTACCTTCAGCATGTTCATGTTGGACTGGCCAGAAATGTTAACAGAGTCCTGGACAACGCTCACCTGCCAAAGGTACGTTTACAGATAAATATTCACATTGAGGGCCACTTACTAAACATGCTTCAGTCATTAAGGCTGAACAGCCAAACAACCATAGGAAAAAAGTTATATTGCATATGTATATATTGCACTGTTTGTGACAATCCTGAGGTTGTTTTTTTTTATTTTCCTTCTATAAAGAGGACATGCATAGCACATACAGACTTACCTCACAGAATAGGGTAAGCTTATCATCTGGCAACAGTCCATTGGCTTCATCAAGGAGGAAATCTCTCCTTATGAATTTTTTGAAGCCCCAGTCTTTGCCTTGGACAAATCTATATGCTCTTTGGCTCTCTGTAGGAAGAGAAATGTATCAACTGTAAGAGAGCTGTGTTTCAATTTTTTCACCGATACCATGAAACAGATCAGTGGATAAAAAAAAGGCAAATGTATGAAAGGATATGATGATTGTCGGTCAGCATGTACTCACCCATTGCTTTTGTCTCTTCTCTTTTAGCATTCAACAAGGAAAATTTGAACTTTGCTCTGACTTCACTTTTTGGACAGCTAACAAGAAGTAAATACAACGATAGATAATCTTTGCTTTCGTCATCCAATCCCTTTGGATTGACTCGCAGACACCTGCCAAGTACACAGAAAACATTGCACACATGTTAAGATACAGAAGACGTTCAATAATGAATGGTTTCTGTGAAAACGAGGCTATGACAGGGCTTCTGCTACGAGGCATTTATCATTGATGTGCAGTGTTCTTACACTTAAATAAAATGTAAAAACTTAATTACATTCATGGTTGTGTTTGAAGACATTCAAGGACACAAGCCTGGAATGTTTTGGTCTACGACAAGACAAAATGAAGCATCAACGCAATGCTTTGGCTATTCAAGAGCTTTTCATCCACAAACTCGCCATCTTTATCAATTGCCAAAGATAAATGCAAATACGCGAGATCTAGAGGAAAGTATAGCACTAATACTAACCATTTCATTTTGTCGTTCGGACCCGAGGAAAAGGTGGAGCTCTTCAACACCTCCCCCATTTCTTCTCTGCAAAAACTAAAGTTGCTGATGGTCCACATGTAGGAAAACTTCACAACTTTAACCTTAAAGACAAAGAAGGAATATATATCAATAAACAGAATTATTGATATTAGTTTGATGTGTCCAGTACTAACCAGACAAAATAATACAAACTGATAGCATGGATTTGGAGTTGTTTTAAAGTTGTACAACATGTGATGTAACAAGCTGTCCCACACATGTCGTAGTACTTTTTTTCACTTCCTATACAAAACAGGTACCAACTCACTGATTTTAATGCCTGTAGCCTGAGGATGGCCCTACCTGTGTGTAACACCAGCTCTCTGCTACTGGTCCACTTGACATCTCCCCTGGGGGAGGAGGGGTGGTAACCCGTGACATCATCAGCTTGCTGACGTCCTTAAAGCACTAACCTGTCCAAAATAAATAGTAACATTATTTGGGAGAAAAAGACATAATAATCCATATTCTAGGAATAACAAAACACCCCATGGACTGTATCTTTACACAAATAGCAGATGGCTACGTGCCATAATGCATGACAAATTGGTGCTGATGAGTTGTTTAAATATATACAGAAAACACTGCCACAATGCCAACGATGGGATGTGGAGTTGTACTTGAAACAAAATCTCGCACACATGAAATGCAGCCTGAAGAACCTGCTCACATATTAACTGCAAGACTGAAGGGAATATTTGGGTTTTTAAATAGTCCCTTATCTTGCAATCATGCATGCACTGGGTTACTCTTACAACTTCGGGGATTTTAACCATACACTGAATTGTCTCAGAAGTATTTGGAGCATTGCTACAGGCTGCATTCATTTAGAGGCATTTTGCAACAGTTTCGAAAATGTGGAGCTCTTGTGCTAATTGCAAATGTGTCCGTCGTTCATGTTTCCAGTCATCATGATACCCTTACAAGTGTTGTTGCAAGGACTCGAAAAATAAAAATACTTGTGATTTATGACATATGGAGCATTTCGAGTATTGATTATGTGGCTACGGTGGTGATGGAAACAAATATGACGATGCTGTCTCATCTTAAAACTCTTTCATTTAATTTCAGTAAATTCAAGTTTAATTTTACATTTTCATTTCATACTGTATATTTTCTGCAAACAGGCCTGTGTCAACTTTGTTACTGGTGTAACAAGCGTTATATCTATGAGAAGAAATGGCTAGCTATACAGTTAGATTAGCTTGCAACTAATCATGCATTTTCACCCCAGAAAACAGACACCTACCTACTGTACAGCTACATTGCATATATCTGACGAGATGCTACCGAGTACTGCATGACCATTTCACGTACTCAACGCTATACAATTATGCATTTTAACAAATCAATTTGCAGTTACATAGTCTCAGTCTGTTACTCTGAGCATAATTTGATTTGTGCCACCTTCAATCACATTTTCTTTTTTTGAAAAAATTGCCTCAATCACAGTATAAAAGTAAGTGCATATGAAAGTACGTGCTCATAAAACCTCATCAATATCAATTGCTAATTCCAATCTTTCTTTTCATTGCTACAAATGAAGTGAAAAGTATGAAAGTCAACCACACAAGTTCAGTTGATACTTGTCAACCACTCAGATACACGAAAAGGGTGTAGCTACAGGCCTCAACAGGATAATTGAGTACAGTATTAATGACGGAGGGAAGGAGAACGCTGCATGTTGTACCCCAGCACATTGTACTTCGAAACCAGCTGCAGAGCAGATAGTGAGTTAAAGGGAAAGATTAACGTCAGTTTTCTTCCTTTCTACAATTACAATTTAATGCAAAGACCATTTGTAAAGTGGTAGCCCCTTTGGCAGCCCCTGTGGCGGCCCCTGCTTCGACTGAAGATAAAACATCCAACTATCACCACTGGTTAAATTTCGACCCGATCTTGACCTACTTTAACACATCTGCGACCGTCCACATATGGATGAATCTAGTTTGTAAGTGTTTTATATTCCCTCCTCACCCAACTGCCAGGGGAACATCCCTTTTTGGAGAGTCGGTACACGTAATTTTCAAAAGTTCATATCAATGCTACCAACCCCCTGACCTCCCCTGATCAAGTCTTTGCACAGTCAGGCTTGTTCATAATTCTTGAGAATAAAACAGCCCAACTCTTGCATGGTTTCTTGATTAATGACAAATGAAAAGGTTTTTACATTTCATCGACAAAGCACACACTGAGTTTTGGTGTCTTGGCAAGCATTTCAAATCAATCACCATGACACTAGGGCCTAAAGTGGTGATGGAAGAACACAGTGTGAATCCTGTTTTCATACAAACTAATTCATGGTTTATTCACGTTCATTCTGTGTTGAGAGTGGAGTGAAAAAAAATGTGCAGGCACATTCAACATGCAACTGAGCCTAGGTTTCACTTATGCCATTTCTGTACAGCTGGGAGTAGCCTCCTGTAGCTAACCCATTTAAATGTGGAGCTCATCAGTAGAAAATAATGTTTGCCTATTTGATGTCCATTTAGCTTTTACATCACAGAAGGCAGTATAAATTTAGCTGTTTTTGCACCACTACTTAAAGAAACCTTTATGAACAACCATCACAGAACACAACATTTTCTTGGGGTAGTGTTGTGTAGTTACCAGGATTACACCACTGAGTCAATTCCATATGGCATGTAGCCATACCGGGTCTGAGGCCTGACAGGCTAACACAACAAACGGTTGCCGACAGAGCACAAAGCGTTCTAGGAAGACAAGAGAAAAATCCACCAAAAATCCTTTACATGGAAGAAATAAATGGAACAAAGCTGAGGATAGGTGATTCAAAACCAGATTCCCTCTCCTCAAACAGCCAGGTGTGCGAGAGGAGCTGTATGTAGGGGGGGGAATAACGACCAGTGTGGACAACCAACAATCAGTATGTATCAAATTTAGAAATACTTCCATGCACCTTGGGATCATCTTTAAATGTGAAACTGCTAAACAATTCACAAATGCAGAGGGAAAATAAGGGAAGATGTGTGAAAAGTATATTTAATGCAATGCAACATTGCAGCTTTTTATCTTCACTGTAATTAATCACATTAAAAGCAATCAGGAGGCACCTGATCTCTATGCCTTCTTCTAGGTGTGATCAGTCTTCAGTGAGCACCATGAAGTTTTCCTGCTTCTCCCACTTTCTAAAAAACAGGTGCAGTTTCTTCTCCTGCAGCAATAAACTAGTACTTCCATGTATGTGAACGAGTCTCCAATCCCCGCTCCCATATTTTTGCAGTTAAACATAAGGAGCGCCAAAGATGACTCAACATTGGTGCTTTTCTGTTATTTGGCAGGCGCAAAGACTTTATAAATACATTAGTGCCATTTCACTATTTGCACCTGAAAAACAGCCACAAAGACTTGGTAAGTAGGACCCAAAGTCTACAGATACTCACAGAAAACATGTGTGCAACATCATGTCCACCTCTGTCTGGAATTAGGGATAAGACAATTCGGGAAAATCCCTACTCGTGTGCACAAGGCAGGGACACACACACAAAAACATCCTCAGCAATGTAAATGGGCTGCATGTCGAGCGCAACCATTTTAGAAATTAAATCAGATTTTGCCGCCGTTTTTAAATCACATTTATCCCTTACGTAACTCTACATGGTGGACTGGCCATAAGTGCTGTTGCCTCTGCTAATTGGACTACAAAGTTGAATTTTTATGGGCTTCATTTTTGCACATTAGCATTTCATGACTTTTGTTTAGGTGAAACATGGCCTCCCAAATCGAGCCCAAAGACATTGGGACCCCTGTCAGTGGCCAATTAGTCGAGGCCACAGGGCTAATTGTCAATGGCAAGTTCTGAGTTAAAATACCTATTTCAGTGTCTGTCCAAAAAAAGGAGAAGCCTTGTATTGTGTACTGTTTTTCATAAATTTGTATAATTCAATTGACATGTGCAAGTCTTCAGTCATTCCTCTGACTCGGGTCATCAAATATGAAACAGTATGGAAACCTTGTCTACTTATAGAAGTTGAAAAGGAAGTAAATTAAAAATGTCTAACCTCTTGAATGTCTTAAGTGTTCACAGATGAGATTAATCTAAGTTATCACTGGATCCTTCATGGCCCACTCTTCAGGTCCCACTCTCACTGTAGAGGAGAGAGAGAAAAAAAAACAGATCAGCCCTCGGAAACAGGCCCAGGACTGCTGGACAAATAATTACTGTAAACCACTCCTGTCCCTGAAACATCTGGCAATCTTGTGACAATAATCAAGGTCTGTCAGATCACCAAGGACGTTATTTATTCCTGTATCTATATTTATGAAGCGACAACAGAAAAGCCCCAATAGGGTGCCAACATGCCACGTTATTCAAAGATTGAGACAACAGTAGCATGTTTTCTAATTCACAGTGGCTTTGGCTTCCTTTTTAACGTGACCTAATGTAAATTACTGGGGTTTTAAGGGTTGATCCTGTAGCCTAGCTGACTGCTCCGCCACATTAGCGCAAATCAGCTAACTCGAGTTTCACCTGCAACTTTGTTTGGCTAACAGGTTAGCAGGAGTCAAGCTAGCTCGTCCATAACACAACATTGTAATGCTACACGAGAACCGAAAAGCTGCGCTGTAGGAGACAAGAAGTTGTGGCTTATAAATGTTTTCCATAAAACAAATAAATAAATAAAAATCAACGGTTTATCGTTATTTTGTGGGACCATCGACATCTGCGGGTGTGACTGCTTAAATTATACGAAAACAATTCGAAAGCAGTAACACTATGCTAGCTAACATAACGGAAAGTGTCACAGGGACCCTTAATTTTTGAATTCACACGAGCTTCTCACGAATACACACGGAACAGATGCCATTAAATCGTTTAAAAGTTAGGACAAAATTAAACAAGCAATGGCAATGCGTTACATATATGCGCAATCTGTGTTTAGCTAAGCATGGATAATGGTCTGACTAGCATCACTGTTACACATTACCATTAGAGCGTAAATGAAACTGGAATTGAGTATTCATCCGCTAAACAAAAACGTTTTATCTGGAGACCCGTGCATACATTAACAATCAAAAGTGCCTTCGTTAGTGGCCCGTTCCAAAACAAACAAATGTTAGGTCACGTTATCGCAACAAGATACGCGTTAGTCCCCGAAGAACCCGGTGTAAAACAAAGGCCTTCTCTAATCTGTGGCTACATGCTAAACCATTACTGCCAGCGACTGGGAAAACAACGTACGCTAACTAGCAGCTAGCCAAAGCTAGCATCCCTGACGGCTGCTAAGAAAAAGTTTAAAAAGACATGGCAATGGCATACCTTTTAAATTCATACTTCCATATTGCTCAAACAGCACACACAGCTTTGTGTCACAGTTGTTCCTTTCACCATTCGTTCCTTTAAAGTCTTTTTCAACCAGTCTCTCCACAGCTTTCTTTGTCTAATTTATAACTGGGCTAGCTTGCATCTCGCTAGCTGGCAGGCTAAAACACATCTTCAGCGCATGCGCGGCATATTGACAACATCCTGCTCCAAGCAGCAAACACAAAACAACATGTTCCAACAACATCAACAACAACAATAGTAATCATAATGATAATGGTAACAATAATAATAATAAAAAGAAGAAGAAGAAGAAGAAGAGGAGGAAGGAAAAATTCACAATCATCATAAGTGAAAACTGAGGGAATTGTGTGTCATTACAGATAGCCATCATTTTCAGCAGCTTGATAGTTATTGCGGTATTTTCTGTTGAAAGCGCTTTTGTTTTTAGCTGCTGCTTTGTCATTATGGAACTCATAACAACTAATTACAAGTGAGAATAACAAGCTTTTCGATAGAATTAAACACTGTTTGATGCATGATTGTACATGCCAAGTATATACACAAGCTACTTAGACACTTGACATT
Organism: Brotula barbata; assembly: GCA_900303265.1. NCBI lineage: Eukaryota > Metazoa > Chordata > Actinopteri > Ophidiiformes > Ophidiidae > Brotula > Brotula barbata. The sequence goes on along the minus strand of OMNV01005234.1, from coordinate 21,885 downwards.
TGATTTTTTTTTTTTTTTAGTTCGAGAACAAAGCACTCCCACTGAGTCTCACAGCATGTGCATTTTATCTGTTAAGAGAGTTTTATTACTGATTTTCCCTTTTGATGATGTATATATTTATGACCTATTTTCATATGCCATAGCGTTTGTGCGGAATGTTTTCTAAGGTATTTGATGGCAATGCCTAGGTATTATTATTATGGGAAAAGTGGGATACGGCATGCAATGTAGTTCTGTGTAATGGACAAAAATCAGAAAATTTGGGCACTGCATTTGTTTTTTTATATTATTTCCTTCAGAGGTACAAATATGTTAGTGTATTAAGACTGTTGAAGATGTTCATTTCAGTGTATGGTCCCATTCCATGTGACACTGACTACTTAATGGAGGGTTTTCATAATAGAAATAAATAAAAATGATGTACCTGTGTGTATATTTGCATGTGGCATGGACGTGGACTCATCATCTGCCTATTATGTGCCTGTAATCACTCATTGTGATACACTGGATACAGTAAATAGAGACAGAATGGAGTCTTGAATTAATGTAGCTTACACAACATACGAAACCTGAACTGCAGTTCATTCTCAGCCGGCCTTCTCACTGTCTCCTTCTGATGTTTCTCATCTAGCAAGCACAAAGCAGCTTTGAGTAAGCTTCTCTGAAAACAATAGCCTATAATGACTCCCTGTAGGCCTGTGATAGCTAATTCTTGTTCAGATGGATGGACACTGTTGTGCAAAATGAGCACTAAATGGTTCCTCTGTGCCAATCAGTCCACATTCATGGCCAGAGATAAAATGTTCAGCATTTGAATTTCTCCACTCCACGGTGACCACAAATAGTGAAACAGCTATTTAAGCTACCTTAGCTTCGTCAGATATAAGTCCAGAAACACAGCGGTAAATGTCAGATTTTGATGCAGGAGCCTGTATCAAATGCCTTTGATGTCATATTGATGATATTTGACCCATCTCGAAGTGGAAGGAATGGACGATAACATCGTTGTTGAACAGATAAAGGGATGCTTATCAGGATTTTAAATCGGTTTAATTTAAGAGCCGGGAAACCAGCTTTACTGAACTCATCCTCAGACCGCCCAGCCAAACAATCCAACAATGTGAAGGCTCAGGACTATATTTAATTATCCTCATCTGCTATTATTCACTCCAAAGCACCGTCTCCCCACACTTTCAATGGAAAAAGACTCAGCATTTTTTATCTGACCAATTTGTCACTTTTTTAAATGGTGAGTGTTCATATTCAATCATAAAATGAATAGGACTGAATACATTTTTCTGTCTTTGTCCTAATTGATCACCAATGAATAACCGTCCACATGAATGACTGTGACAGTCACTGCAAGACAGCTCTAATGCTACTCCGATTAATATAACTCCAAAATCCTACCAATATTATACTCGATGAGAAGCATTCAGTGATGAAGAGCGATAATGACAGAACTTATGAGCAGGGAGACAAAGGCTATGATGACAAGATGACCCTCAGTGACCTTATCAGAACACTGTTATACAGGTGTCGAGAGAAAAATTGAGCCTGACACACTCCTTCCAAATTCATTGGAAATACGTAATCGCACTGAACAAAGGAGATGGTTGACGATTTGAATTTAATTTTGTTTGATTAAATCAAAGTAATAAAATATATGGTAATGCCCCAAACGTTGAATTAAGGGGATGAAATTATAATTAGTCCGACAGAATTCATCGTATCCAGTGTGTGTGCGCGCATGTGAGAGAGAGAGTTCACAGTTTTCTCTCCGCAACCTCCGAAGACATTTCTATAAATATGGATCTGTCTCCAGATATACACATAACTCCAAATAACCCTTAACTAAACACAACATGTCTCACTGCTGCATTGCATTCTGGTAAACTGAAGCTACCGTCAGTGGAGAAATAGTCTCTCTGCCTCCTCGATGATGGATTTCTCCCTGGATTAGTGTTGAATGTGCACACTGTGAGTGCAGATGGAAGCTGCTGTGTGTGTGATTCTGATATTTACTGACTGTTTCGTTTTTAAATAACTGAAAAGATTTCACTCATCAAACCGTGTTGCCGAAAAAAATCTCACTGCTATTGTTTACATACTGTGTCATCCACGGAAATAAGAATAATAATACCTCCTGTACGGCAACACCAGGACCTCAAGACAGTGTTCAGCTTTCACCATTTATGTTCTAGCAGTGTCAGAGATGCTTTGCCTCGTTCATAAATATTCTTCAATTAAGTCCAGAGGCACAATCGTGCCTAAAAAATGCTGTCACAAATTTTCTGTGAACAAAAATCCAGATACTTTGTATTATAAGTTCAGTCATAAACTATTTCCTGAATACAAAAAATCCATTTAGTTATTTTGAGCTTTAGTTTCAGTATCATCCCACCACTTAGTAAAAATAATGCTGATGCAACTGTGTAAGTTTAAGATTTTAGAGCCCAAGGTGATCACTTAGTGATCGTCGAGGTTGCTGGTTCGATGCCCTGCTCCTCCATGTCGAAGGGTCCCTGAGCAAGACCCTGAGCCCCTAATTGCTCTCGACAGGCAGGCGGGTGCCTTGCGTGGTTACCTCGGCTGTCGTTGTGTGAATATGTGGCTTGTAAGTCGCTTTGCATAAAAGCGTCCGTCAAATATATAAATGTAAATGTAAATGCAGTTAAACAGGCGCCTGTTAATGAGCTCACAGGCGGCCGATCAGCATATAAAATGTGAGCAGAGTTTACATAACGTAGAACGGGTGATTCACTTGGAAATTGCCCTGTAAAGCTGAGCCCTGCTGTTCGAGTATTCAAACACTCGTTATTTTTGTGGGTTCTCATGGACGCAATCACAAATTCTTTTTTTGTGGACAAGGTAGCTTGACCTACAACGAACCTGGACGTGTGTAGAAGTAATAAATGTTGTGTAAGTGGAGTCTATACATAAGCTACTGTCAGACAGCCATGTTCCATCGTTGATAGAACCAAGAACAGTGGATGCAGGAAGAGGACAAATCCAAACAATCAGAGGTGTAGTAGCGCTTACCACCAACAGACGATGAAAAAAAAAAAACAATGTGAGAAGGAGTTGACTTGCAGTGGAGGTGCAATCATTCTGAGCAGCCGTCTCATATACCAAAGTACAAGTACGAAGACGATGAGCGAAAATGCTCGGTATTCGTTATCTCCTTGAGTCTCCTTGTCAAACTAATCACACGTAGTTGACCATGAAAGGACAACAGTGTATCACAGATTGAAGTTTGGGAATGGTAGTGATAATCAAATGTGGGAATCTATGGGATATTTCATGATAATATGCAAAGTGGAGAATGTCTCTCTGACGTCCAGTGTGTCCTTTGTCTCATCTCATCACGGTGTCGTTCATAAATCCATGTTTTGAAACAGGTGCACCTCTCATCCTTTGGCTTCATTCCTGACACTTAATTCCGCGTCGGTTCGTTTGTTATATTTGACAAATTCCAAAACATATGTTTGTCTCCATGTTTTCGGGGAGCTCTCATCGCAATGACAGATCAATGTTCAATCATGTTGGATTTATGGCATGAATGTGGTCTGTGGAATGAAAAGCACATCACTTCCTGTGTATTTGATGTATTCTATTTTTTATTTCCATCTCATGTATGACATGAAAAGCCCACATATATCCAACTCACATGGGCTCACAATACAATACAATACAATACATACAATACACAATGCTCCTGAACACATCATCAGTCAGTCACTACATCTACATACTCGTCCTATTAATATTATTCATCTGTACCGCGATGAAAGCAAAAATGTGAGTAAGGTGTACGCGATAAGATAAGACAACATAGAATAAAATAAGAATTTAGTGGTCCCCCGGGGGGAAATTCCTGTGTTACAGCAGCATAAGAGACAGACCATGAGGTAGAGTATGGAGAAGACTGAACAGTAGAAAATAAGAGATACCAAATAAAGGAAAAAGGAAAATCTAGTAGATAAAATTTAAAAAAAAAAAGTACAAAATACAGATAGAGTGAAAAATTAAACCCGTTTGCATGGCTAATGAGGTACATGTAACCTAATAAAACTGGAACTATATTATTCTATGTGTTAGTTTGACAATAATCAACAACAGCAGAAAGAAGGACACAGGCAAAAAATGAAAACATACTGAAAGGAAAAATCTTCAAAATGCCTTCAGATAGGTGTTGTGTAAATGGTGGCATTAACTGAAAAAAAAAAAATGAAAGTAAAATATGGAATTGCCTGTGGGAAGCCCAGCCTGTATTTGCTTCATGAGACTGAGAGAATCCTTTCACTCCATGACAAAGGAGAGCAGCAGTGGCAGTAGGAGTCCAGCCTCAATTTGGTGCCTCACAATACATTTCACACATGAGCTGCCAGTCTACGGCTGAAGCGCACATAATCCACGCACGCATTTCTGAATAACCTCATGCATAATGAGCTTGATCCAGCATAATCCATGCATATTGCGCTGTTAATTGCGCTAACAAACGCGTTGGCTGTACAGTACAGTGTCACACAAATAATGGCCGTGTGGCCACAAACGATTATGCTTTAGGCACTTACAAAGGTTAAAGGTCACCTCGTATGTCCAGTGATCGCTTTAAACAATTAAATACTGATACATATCAAATATGAACGTCAGGATTTTATTTTTTATTCAGTTTATAGTTGACTGAAAAACTGAAAATAACGACAACAACTGATGTTGAAGCAGATGTTTGTGGACTTGCTGATATCACAGATTTTTTTTTAATCTTATGTGTTACAGAAAACTAAAAGCGTGAGATGTGTTTTTTTTTTTTTTAACCCGGTTAAGTGCTGTTATTCCAAACGAGTTCTTCATTACGATATAAGCAGCATTGTTCCAGTCGTATTCTGCAACATAAGTACATTAGATACAGCGAGCTAATACACTTAAAGTAATTCTATTTTAGCCTGTAAAATTAAAGGGGGTAATCTCATTTTCTGTCTACCTGCAGTAATTACACCCTGTCAGTGAAGCGATTTTGAAGCCGCTGGGGGAACCTTCCCCCGAATCTGAATGATGTGCGTTTGTAAAAAAAACAACAAAAAAACGCGTGGTGCTCCTAATACAGCGAGACTCTGGGAGTGTGACATCAGAGTTGTCAGAACACGAACTGTAAAGAAATGCAGGCAGGTGAACAAACCCAAAGCGAAATATGAGGGAATGACACTTGTTTCTCCCCTCGGTTTGCTCTTAATTAAGCGCTTTCCGTGTTTCCCTTCTCAACAATCTTTGAGCCTTTTCAGGATTTTGACAGGCCTGATTATGTTGCACGAAGCAGATGCTCTGTTGCCGAGATGTCCATTGACAATTATTGCCATTCTTCATAGCTCATTTCCCGTAGAGCGGAGTGAGGAATTGCACACAGGCTTGGTGTTATTAATAGAGCCGCTCGGTATGGAAATTAGACGCTAATTTAACCGGAATGCAGGTTTTTATTCTGCTCAATTATCAAATGAGCTTTGACAGTCTTCCGATATTATCTTGCTGTTAGTGATAAAGTGAACGCATTAGTACATATTCATCTATATATATATATATATATATATATATAACTCACACTGTCAGATTGATTGATGGAGGGGAGGAGATGATCGTTTGTCGGGATTGTTTGGGGTTTTTACATTTGAAAACCTGTTTGTGTGTGTCTAACGCCCTGAAAGTCTGAGGCAAACGGCACAGAGAGCAGAATCCAACCACTTCCAGACCATCATACCGCCGAGACCAACACGCCGCCTGTCACGTCAGAAGTGAGGATGATTGGCTGTGAGAGTTGAGGGAGGATTAAGACGTTATGATTCAATGGCATGACAGCTGTACGTCTCATTTCTCAAGCAGGGGAGCCGATGATAACCTGCTGTCCTTCTGGTCGGGTACACCTGCACGCAAACTGACTGCTGGGACCGACTTCTTCCTGACAAGCTCCCGTCGTCTCTGCCCTTTCATCTCCACGCTCCACAAAAGAGAGTTTAGAAGTCTTTTATCTATGCCTGGGGCTGCACTTCCTTGTCTACCAAGAGAGGATTCCAACCAATTAAGCCCGTGGTACTAAGACAATGCTTTGAGTAGCTTAAATCACGCATCACGGCACACAGGAAGGGCTGCTAATGTTTTCCACAATTTCAGTCTGCGTACCTGGGCAAAGCCTCGTTTGTGATGCTTAAAACGTAAATAGTTTAATTTGCCATGACCTGCTGTTTTACTGAATGCGAATATGGATGTTTTGTTGTGGCAAAGCTGCGCCGTAACCTTGCGTGTACTGTGAAGCACGCTCAGGCTTCCGTGCGGGAAACAATACACCATCAAAGTGGGGGGAGAAAAAAAAAAAAAAAAAGAAGCAAAACAGAGCCCTGATTTACCGACTTCGACTCCGGGCGGAGAAGTTACTCACTGCTGTTTGGTCCAGGGGTACTCGAAACTCTCTGAAGCAAAAACGTCTGAGGGAAGGAACACAAACAAAGACGGCGACTCACGTGTGTGTGTAAAAAGCGGGTGTTTCATGAATGATATATCCTTAAGGATTAGCCACAACAAAAATATCAGTAGATTTCAGCCGATTGGATTCGCAAACCACCAGGGGGCACTGCAAATATCGCCAATACGGCAACACACAATTTAAATTCCTTCGGGGTAGAATTTAACTCGTTCAAAATGTCCAAACCTCAGTGTAACTTCAATTTTCTCCTCCTTTCTCAAATCCTGCAGTTCCCGTTCAGGTAAAAGTAAAACACCATTAGACCTCTCGCCTCGGCTCCTATTTTAGAGCTTATTTATATTTCTTAACGTGTATAAAATAAAATGCACTCCAGTCAAACTCCCTCCACTCCACCGTCTCCTCGTCTTGTATTCACCACTTGTGCATTGCAGTTGCAAAGCACATGGCGGTGCTCTGAAGAGATACCCGGCATGGATGTATTACTGAGAGACTGTCGGTGAGGAATTGCTGATCCTGGGGACTGATAAAGAGAGCCGGGCTGTCTGAAAGCTGAAAAAAGAGGCTGGAGGGAGTCAGGCAGTACACAGACCAGGAAGGTCACCATCTGCCAAAGAAGAGCCAGACCATCTCCACAATGTCCTCCGCTTGGTCTCCATTTACAAACACCGACAACACCGGGGCGTTACGGTGGAGGACGGGATCCGGACAAGGAAAGAGGAATTCCAGTGTGCTGCGTTTGGAGATGTGGTTCTGTTGTTTGCTTTGAATAATAATTGATAAGCTATATGAGGTAGAAAAATAATTCTTGGAAAAAATCTTAGAATTTCAAGAGATTTCATTAAAATTAAAAAAAAAAAATCCTACTTACAGTAACCCTTACTTTATTTAAACCATTAAGTATTTTAATTTCCCTTAAATTTCCCCTCATTCTGGATTTGTTGTGTATCATTTTACTCAGATTTTCCCGGAATGCATCCTGTTATATTTGGTATCTTTGGAAATTTTGGAATGTAAAAATTGAAACCTGTGGTCACCACTCATGGGTCCATCTTCATAAAATGTTACTTTGAATGCCGTCCACGTGTGGAATACTCCATTATCAGTGGGTCACTCATGTGTAAATGTCCATTAAATTGATAAAGTGGACTGAAGTACAAATTCATTTATCGATAAAGGAGTTAAAATACATACAAGACCGGTCCAAAATCATGACGCAGTGATCTTGACCTTTACAGGTGAAAGCAGATTGATTGGAAGATATGCAAAGGCGATAATCCGCCGCACATCTTCCCTATCTCTACCTTTGCATATGGTCATTTTAAGGACGTGCTTATCTCTGCTACCTCGCTAATAGATTTATTTCCGTACAACTCGGTGACCAAATAATTAGCTTTTGTTTGGGCATGCACATCTTTTCGCAGATCCCATTTTCGAGTCCTGAGACTTCCACATCACCACAGACTTAGGCTGCTGTTTGCGGAAGCCGTGATGGAGCTCAGAGAGTATTTGTGCAAATCAGCCGGTTTGTTGCATTCATCATGATTAGCCTTCATTATTTCCACGGTTTCAGTCTTCTGTCATCTAACTTTCTTAGAATTAAAGAGACAATGGGATCTGATTGCAGATCTCTTTCCTCGTTGTAACCAACAGATTTTCAGAAGTGTTTGTCTGCAGGCTTTCCCCCTCCGATCACATTTCTAAGCAGGTGCATGGCTGCCCTCCACAAATTACGTCCAGGATAATTTCATATTGATTAATGCAGATGCGTTCCTCTTGGCTTTCATACGCTACCTGGAGTCTATTTGGTATAAATTACTGAAGCCATTTTGCCGCACAAAGCCAGCCCTCTCCAATAAGGTGCTGGCTCATGTGTCGACTGGGGCCCCCAAACTACCCCTCTGCCTGCAGGAACCACTAAAGCTTTTAATTGCCTTCTGTGCAAATGGTCCTTATGCACTTGATAAAGTATCTGGAAAGTCAGGCGCGGGTTGGTCGGGGCTTAGGGGAGTCACGGCATTTGCAGAATGTGTATGTGTGTGAAAGAGATAGAAAGAGAGAGAGAGAGAGAGAGAGAGAGAGGGAGGGTGGGAGAGAGAGATAGGAAAAAAGAGAATGTTACTGGTCTATACTGTAGATAGTGAGATGTGGTGTCTATAGTCGGTGCATCCTTTCCATGATATTACAGATTTTATGAGCATTATGGGCACAGTAACTACTCAGCAAAATACTTGAATAGCGCGGTTAGCGGCCCACCGGATTATTTCCCTCTGTGTACATTTACTACAGTAGAGTGGCTGATAACCCTGGGTAAAGCAGCGATAAACAATCAAAGTGCGGCTTCAGTGGAAATGATTGCATTCTGTACCCTGCCCAAGAGATGGGGGCCATTATTAACGCAGGTCCTGTCCTGACAATGCTATTTTCTGGAAGGTAATTGCAGATTCAGATCTCTGAGAGGGTCTGACTGAGAGTAAATGCCAGCTCTTTAATTATGGTCTCCTCCACGTCTCCTCTATTGAGCCGCGGAGATGTCTATCGCTCCACAGGATCCTGGGGAAAATGACTCTAATGGGAAATGACCAGTGTCTGGGAAGCTGGCTCAGATTAGAAGCGACATTTCTAATTGATGACTAAAGAAATCCCTGGCCGGATGACTGGGAAAAGTCACTTTGGAGCAAATGTAATTGGAGTGATTGGAGCCCGTACAAGAATCTGTGGATAATCTCTTCTGATTTAAGCTCGCGCTAATGCAGACGACAAACAAAACAAGCGCAGAATCGTACGGTTCAGCGTAGCAAATCACAAGAGTCGGGATGATTGATCTGCAATTTTTCATACTCTCTGGTCTCGGGGTTTTTCTATACAAATTATGTGATAGAGATATGATGTTCTTTGTTGTGTTTTAAGGCGGTTTGCGTGAAAGAACCTCAGAATTCATCCTTATTTACCAGCAACATCAAAATGCTACAGTAAAGAGCAGGGGGGGTCATTTATAAAACAAGCGCAAGATTAATTGTGCCATTAAGGGGCAAATAGCATCACGCAGCAATGTTCTCTCGCTCATAAACGCCTGTTAGCGTCCACACTTTTATTTGCCTTGAAAGAGGAATTACCGTGGTATTTCATCATTTATGGGCCGGGTACCATTCATAAAACACACAGGTGTCACGCGCAAACATAGATAAAGACCTGTTTCAGCCTAACGAGTAGATTAGCTGAAATTTGCGATAACGCAGTTAAATGCGTCTCCGTGTCAACAAGCCTCTTCCTCAAGCGCCAAACTCTGTGCTCTGCTTTCCACGATCCACAAACAAACACAAACGTGGATGTAAATTTGGGCGCTGCGGATCCTCTCTCTAAAACGCGGTTAATTTACGTCTCTCTTGTTGATCTTACATTCATTTTGCTTTAGTGCTCCCTTAGTATTTAGTAGTCTGACCCGAGACACACCTTAACGGGACACCGGCGTGCCAATGACGCTTTATGAATGTCCTTCATTTAACACCGCAATCTTTTCGGACGTTATTGTGTCATTTGCATTAATCTGTTACGAAATAAAAGTGTACGTGAGCAATTAATTAACAATGAACAACTCTACATCAATAGTGAGGTGAAATAATAGTTGTGTTTAAATGTATAATTCCAATAAAAATAACGATCTGCGGCTCTTCCACACATATTTTACAACAATCTTTTGGTGAAAATTCATTTCCATTTTCCGGATGGTCTCTGTGGTTTCTGCACATCGTGGCTCAGGCATAGATCTTCATTCACTCCTCATTATTTTCCACGCAGCATCCCATTGAGAGGCTCTTGGAGGTTTTCCCACCACGGTGATTTATGACAACAAGACAAGTTCAGAGCCAGCGAGTCCGTCACATGCATAATTATAACCCAACCTGATCACGTTCGGAGCAAAACCATCTGATGGCAATTTAAAGACGAGCAAATTATATCCATGCATCTGCTTGAGCGCCGCTCGCGAGCATCTTTAAAAGGAACAAAAGCGAAGGGTTTTGACGATCAGAGCGCCAAATTCTGAGGATCCTCTAAAATTAGGGAGATAATTAAGTTTTTTTTTTTGTTTTTTTTTTTTT
>OMNV01005233.1:28212-51618 GCA_900303265.1 Brotula barbata | reverse complement strand
CCCGGGCCGCCAGGAGAACGGGGGCCGATGGTAAGGAGTAAGTCTGGACCCCGTCTCTCGTACCAGGGAGCATTCAGTTCTGGATGAGTAGGGGATGAGTAGGGGATGAGTAGGGGATGGGGTTGGGGAGCACTGATTTGAGATCACCACGTTAAACAGGAAGGACTTGTTACACATGTCAGACGTGTCACTCCAGTGATGTTCTATCCATCAGGGACACCCCGGATCACCTGGGGACACGGGACCATCGGGACCGCAAGGGAATCCAGTGAGTTTACAGTGAAAGTGCACTCAGACTCTTAGGTTGTTGTTATTTTTAAAGCAGAGGGATTTACCAATTTGTGTGAGCGTAATATCCTGTCAAGCATCATGACATGGCTGGAGGAGAGCTTTTCAAGAAATGGAGCAGGGGTTGAAATATTCCAGGCTCCGGAAAAACGTCAACAATAAATAACGATAGCTAAACGAATGCTTAATTCTCGTGCGGACGCTCGGGCGAGTAGAACTTTGTTAAGCGCAGTTTAACCGCCGAGAAGGAGTTGAAATGAAGGTCCGGGGGGCGGTTTGGGCCACCAGCGAAATCGTGTAAAGGACAACGCTGTGACATCAATTGTGATTCATACAAAATGGCAACTGTGGTGTCTGAGGGTTTGGCACGTGTTGCGTTACACATGGACTCATTTTAAAATGAGGCATGAAGTGTGCGCGGTGCTTCTTAACCGACGGAGAAGCCTCGCTCAAGCATGTTGCGCCGGTTTCCCTTCGGGTCATAATTTCATCGCCACATGTTTTGCATTTCTACTATCATTTCTCTGACTGGTCTTCTTTTGTCTTATTTGTCAAGCCGTCGCCAGAAGTTTCCAAATATTTTTTTTTATGTGGCTGCCAATTCCACAGCTAAATATTTGATTAAAGACCTTTTTTGGCCGCTTGTATTTTCCGAGTAAGATTTATGCAGCAGGAGTGAGGCGGGTTGTAGCGTTTCGGAGATTTTAGGGTTCTTCGTAGCACCGCGCACACGCCTAATGAATAACTTCCTTGTTCTTTTGAACACTTTTATGGGTGGTTCAGTGTGCACTTGAGCCTCTCTCTGCAGCGTTAACAAATGAGCGTTTGCAGCTCACCTGCTCTCAATTTTACACTGTTAACAAGATAACAATGAGACGCTTCATTTTTCTCATTTTTTTTCTGTTATATTCTTTCCACGTCAGGGGCCTCCTGGTTCGCGGGGATCAATCGGCATCAGAGGACCCAAAGGCAGGGGGGTAAGACAATCCATGCATCTTTATGCACACAAACTGTCATTTTCTAGAAAGCTACTGGGCCATTAGACCAAATAAATAAAAGTATTAATCCTAGTTCTGTTCTGTGGGTCAACATAACCAACATAAGGAGGTAACAGAGGAGAAAAAACGCTATTAACTGGGCGTAGCTTGGAGCAATTCATCTTCATAGTAAACAAGAAGCGCAAACTTTATGAACGCGATGTGCACATTTCACAAATGTACAAAAAACTGACAGTGAGAATTATGTCTAAATCTGGGTTCCAATGTGCAGAGCAGTCCCATCATCCTGGGATTCCTCCACCTATATGAACGTGTGTGTTCTTTACTGTCTCCCAAAAGCCCAGGATAATTTGAGTGTTAGCTTGGGGCTCCATAATTCAGGTTTTTTCTGCGTAAAAATAGGCCTTTGTTGCACAGCAGGATCATTGGACTTAATGAATAATTGATCTAACATGACTAAGTGGTATAATTAAAGCATTTCATTTTGTAGAGTGGTTTTACACGGTTCCCCTGATATCACATTGAGTCACAAATTTAATATTTATTAGGTATAATAACAGAAAAATTACAACTAGTCGTTGGGAAAGAGAAATACTACCTGTGCGATTAAACAGCAGTCTACTTGTTACGCTGCAGAAAAAAACCAAAACAATTTGATTTTTGGTCTTTTATTGCCTAAAAAAAGCGAAGGAAATATGAAGTAATTATTCATTAATTAATTTTTCTTATTCTTAGATTTTTCTTTACTGCATTATAATGCCATGCCATGCCATGTATCTGTTGTTGTTGGAGGTTCTACTTCAAAATTAACCCCTTAAATACTGCTGAAGATAAATTTGAATCACAGTAATGAGTAAATCATGCAGAAAAGGCATCAAAAGTAAAATAAATACATTAAAAATGCAACGTGTACAACAAGAAAAAAAAATCGAAATCATTTTTAGACTTATGTCTAAAAAAGAATAAATAAAATCCTCTGTGGACTGCATCCAAACATCCTTTGATATCTTTGGAAACTGTGGACATTTGACTAGATTTTAAAATAGTTTTAAGAGGTTAAACAAAGTACAGCTTTGGTAAATATCTGCACCTGCACACGTCTGTCTCAAATCATTCTTAAAAAATGCTTTTTGTTCATGCTAATGAAAAGATTATAATAATCCAGAGATTATATATACACTGCAAACGATAATAAACCAACAACAGACTCATAAATGAGAATGATTCCAAATTTAAACACTACTTGTCATACTACAATTATGAATTCTAATCTTAAATTGACTTCAATTTAAATAAATAAATGGATTGTGAAAGACCAGAGAGGCTGTGAACCCACAAGAATCTAAAACACACACACAGCTGTTGTTAAGAGAGATTATTTCATTCATCTCCCACGAGGACGGAGCAAAAATAGTGACTTGTCTCTGCTACTCCCTCGTAAAATAATAATAATAATGATAATAAAGAAAAAAACAGTAAGACAGTTTGTCTGTACGGGCCAAAAATATGGGATGATTTGTTTCCATGGATGGGACTGAATGGATTCTCTGCTTCTCGTGCTGTTTGTAGTCGGATGGACGTGTTTACATGGGTGGGTAAACTGTCTGACAGTCACATGATCTAACTCTACTATTCAAAGGACATCAAAAGCTGTTTGTATCGATTTCATCATGAAAATGTTGTTGACGGGTCGTCGACAAATTGATTTAATTAGATTTTATTGCATTAGCTGAATGCTGTAGCCCCTCTGTGTAAAGATTAGGAGACAGTATTTACTAAATATTCTTCATCTTCTGCCTTGATGTGTGGCCAGCGTTGGCTGAAGCTCAGCACACAGTGCACCCAGATTACAAAATGTAGATTAAATGTGCTAATTCTTTGACTTCATGTGTCTCCAACATGAAGATCTGTTATGCTGTCACTGTCTGCTTTTCCCTCCCACAGGGTCCAATGGGTCCCGACGGCCTCGTGGGGGAGAAAGGGTCAGAGGGAGTGAAGGTGAGCGTTAGGCCGAGAGATTCAGATTAGACGAACGGTGAATCTCATTTAGAGCCGTATTGCTGATAGCATTACTTTAACATTTAAAAAACGCACTACAGCAATTTTTGGCCTTCTGCTCCCTTAATTTTTAACACTGGCAAATTAATTTGTAATTGAGTCGACTGGCCTTAAGTTCAGGGTTATTTATAGGATTTTGGGGTAAATTTAATGAATAAAGATTAATGAATAAATTTAATTTACACATTCATAAGCCTTTAATAATGAAGTCAAAAAACCTTAATTAATAGTTATGATCATGAAAAACTTGAAAATCCTCATAGCAGCCCTCTATTTAAAGCTTAATATTTCCTTTATTATAAATGCATTGTGTATAACTTGATACAAATTCCCCCAGAATGCATCCTGATATATTTGTCAATCTCGTTCAGAATAAAACGAAGATGGCCTCAGGGGTTAATCTGCCCCGCGGAAAGCAAGCGGAACGAAAATGGCGATGAAACAATTAAGTCAGGCTCAAGTTTCTGTAATGTGGGCTAAAAAAAAAACCATCCTGAAAACTTTAACGAGCCTCTTTGTTCAACAGGCTGCAATTATATCAACTTTGCTGCTATTTTAACATCCAGTGGATCTTTTGAGGATATTTAATTGAGTAAAAATCCAACAACAGAACCTTAAATCAAAGTGCACTAAAATATTGATGGTAGCGGTTGTTCTCGCTGCGGAGAACATTTTGACTCTGGGGGATTTCACAAAGCTTAGTTTAGTCTGTGTGATGTTTTCTTTGCAGGGCCCTGATGGTCCACCAGGAAAATTGGGCCACCCCGGGGAGACGGTAAGGAAAATTAAGCATTTTAAATTTCCCTTCAGCGCAGTAATGACGCTCCTAGCTGCATTAGTGCCAATCCTGGTTTCATTTGGCAAAGTGGACTTGCAAGTCCTCAAAGTTGCAGTATAAGTACCAGAGATAAATATCACATCCAAGAATGTGCTGTAAAAACTAGTGGAGAGTAATTTCCCAGGGTGCTTTTCAGAGAACAAACTTCTCATAAAAGCGAGCAACGGAGAAGCATTGTAATTGTATTGTATGGTAAGGTTTTAATATGAGCCGTGTGTGTGAGTGTGTGATCGATTAGGATGCACGGCTCTTTTTATTTTCCCGTCTCCGCTGTCTGTCTGTCTGTCTGTCTGTCTGAGTCCCACAGGCTCCAGTTAAGGCTCATTATTTCGAACTTCTTCCCCCGTATCACTAAACATCCACATCCATTCAAACTGACACTCCGCTGGATTTCACGTCCCCAAAGCGCCCAAAACGTATTGTAAAACGGCTCCACCGAGACGCCATCACCGCTGCCATTTACAAGGGTTGATTGATAAGTTCTGATCCCCAGGGACGAACCCTGACGAGCGACGAAATGAGCAAGGGTTGTAAATAGTGATAAAACGCCTTAATCTGCATTGAGCGGTGCTAGTAGGGAAGAGGTAACTAAGTGTGTGTGTGAGTTGTGAGAGAAATGAGACACCTCCACCTGCACCCATCGTTGTCATGGCAGCTAATCGACAGTGTGGGTTTCGTCCAGGTTAGCATCCGCTCGACTCAAATGAGGAGGATGATGAAAATGACTATTTAGAACAGCTGTCAGCTGTAGCTTTTTTTTTTAGGACGGTCCAGAAAAAGCAACAGAGATAAAAAAAAAATCCCTCCAGGAATGCTAGCAGATGTGTCAGATTAGAAGGGAAATATGTTAACATATCATTAATTGAAATATCTCCCAGTTGGAGCTTCGTATCTGAGGCTTCAAATTTAACATCTAACTGTCGTACAGTACAAAATGACCTTTCTGGTGATTTGGTTTTTCAATATTCAAAATAAAAAAAGACACAACGAGTTCATATTCTTGACGAGTACAATTGTCAGCGATGAGCCTTGAGTCTAGTGCGGCTTCAAAAGGGATTTATTGTTTTGCAATGCATCATGGAAGGCCTCCAGTCCTTATTGTGCACAGTGAACTTTCTGGAAGGTTATTCTTTTATTTTGAAATTCAGATGTACCGAGTCCATGTTTTCTGTTGGACTCTGTAATGCCAAATAACAGCTCTGTCTTCGTACTCGTTGCTGACCTGTCAAGAGCGGAGATTATTATTTCCATTTATCTTGTGTTTTTGCCGTAGGGGAAGATTGGCGAGCCAGGTGAAGGCGGGCCGAGGGGATTTCCAGTAAGTGATTGGGCTAACAGAGGTCTCTTTTAGGTCAGTCTTGAATTTGGGGTGGACATATTTTGGGGAACAGCAGTGGATTAGAGACGTTTGTGTGGTGCTCTGTTATTCTATTGGGTGCTGTGACACTGCAACATGATTTCATGTGTGAATTAGTGTGTGTGTGTGTTGTAAATTGTTGTATTATTTTCAGGGTTTTCAAGGACCCTCGGGACCTCCAGGAGCCAAAGGAATTGCGGGAGAGCCAGTGAGTTATATGATTTTCCTTACGGGAAATGAGGAATGAGGAATGTTTTATCCAACTGTGTTGTCCATGTGGGGAACTTTTTGTCCATAAAGATTGTTGACATGGGGAACTTTCGTCCATGTGGGGAACTTTTTGTCCATAAAGATTGTTGACATGGGGAACTTTCGTCCATGTGGGGAACTTTTTGTCCACATGGAGTATCTGTATGGGATGTCCATGTGAGGAACTTTTTGTCCATATCAGAAACCTTTTGTCCATATGGAGTATCTGTATGGGATGTCCTTGTGAGGAACTTTTTGTCCATAAAGATTGTTGACATGGGGAACTTTTGTCCATGTGGGGAACTTTTTGTCCATAAAGATTGTTGACATGGGGAACTTTCGTCCATGTGGGGAACTTTTTGTCCATATCAGAAAGCTTTTGTCCGTATGTAGTCTCTGTATGGGGTGTCCATACAGGGACCTTTTTGTCCATATTTGGAACTTTTTGTCCATATGGGGACCTTTTTGTCCATGTGGAGTATCAGTATGGGGTGTCCGTACAAGGACCTTTTTGTCCATATGCGGAAATTTTTGTCCATATGGAACCTTTTTGTCCATATGGAACCTTTTTGTCCACATGGTGAACCTTTTGTCCATATGGGAACCTTTTTGTCCACATGGAGAACTTTTTGTCCATATGGGGACCTTTTTGTCCACATCGGGACCTTTTTTTCCATGTGGAGTATCAGTATTGGGTGTCCATACAGGGACCTTTTTGTCCATATGGAGTGTCTGTATGGAGTGTCCATATGGGGAACTCTTTGTCCACATGGAGACCTTTTTTTCCAGTTATATTGTCCATATGGGGAACATTTTGTCTCTTAAGACCACTAATGGGGACCTTTCGTCCATATGAAGTATTTGTATGGGGTGTCAATTTCGGAACCTATTTGTCCATACAAATTGTCCATATGGGGTGTCCATATAGGGTGTCCATATGTGGAACTTCTTGTCCGGTTGGGGTGTCCATATGTGGAACTTCTTGTCCGGTTGTGGTGTCCATCTATGGGCTCATTCTGTCCAAATGCTCTGTCCATATGGCAGACTTTTTGTCCATCATGTTGGTCTCCTCTTTGGTCACATCACCTTAGAGTCAGTATAGTCCACCTTTGTATTCTGTAGCTTTTTGTCGAGTCCCCTGTCTGTACTGAGGCCGTGTCAGAGACTACAGAATCCTCAGACGAAGATACAGCTTGAAATTGTAGTGTCATCTTATCCGTAATGGCCTGTGACTCTCCAGCATCTAGTGTGCGCTTTTCTTTTTGCCTTCGCATATAAACTCTGAATTTTCCGCATGACACCTTTTATTCAGCGCTGCCTGGGAACACACATCCTGCCCCGAAAAACCCTGAACATCCTAATCCTCTTTCTCTCACTCTGCCCGAGTCTCTCAGACACAAGCAGAGAAGTAGTGATTCGGAGACGATTTGATTTACACCATCTTCTTCCTGGAGAGGCAGCTTTATTGTAGCCTGAATGCGTCTCTGTAACAGCAGGACCGTTTCCATCACTTACAGAATCGTTGGCTCGCTCTTTTGAAAGATTGCAGCCCTGCAGATTAACTTATCTCCTCAAATCCGCACTTTCTGCCTGCTTCTGATTTCTTTTCACATTTTTCCTCTTTACTGTCACTTTCAGACGTGTTTGTTCAAATTAGGAATCATTAGCCTTTTTATCGACTCTTGTGTTTCGTCTCCCCAGGGACCGACGGGGCCACCGGGAACAACTGGGCCACTGGGAGACATGGGACTGAAGGTGAGCTGGATCGCGGTGTTCGTTTTAAAGTCTACCTTATTTGACAGTGGAAGCGTTAAATAGAGACGTTGATCTGAGAGTCAGATTAAAAACACATTGATCAGAGGATGATACAGTCTAATTCAGAAAAACTGTTTGTTGTTGTTGATGCATTGTTCCTAAGGGAGCCATCTTTGATTATTTGATTGGTATTTGATGTCAGGAGAGCTGGATCTGCTGTGGTTTCTGAACGCTCGCTGTGGATCGCGTTTGTTTTTTTCTGGTGGTTCTCTTCAGCACACACGAGTATACTTTAATATGTAATTCAATATGTCTGCCTTTGATAGGGGCCAACAGGGAAGGCTGGGGAGAGAGGACTGCCTGGTGAACCTGGGGAGAAGGTGAGCGTCATATAACGTTTTGATTGATCGGAGTGTGTGTGTATATGCGTGTTATGGAGCATGAGCACTCCTGGGGGGACGTGAAGCCCTATATGAATATAAAACCACATTGGGTTCATATTATTGCAGCAGCTATAGCTGCAGCTTATAGTAAGGCCATAGCTGTAGCCATCAGGGGGAGGTCTCCATACTCTCTCTCTCTCTCTCTCTCTCTCTCTCTCTCACGTAGGCAGAGCAGTGTTAAACAAAGCCAAGAGATTTTGTTTCGGATACAAGATTTGGTTGCAGCAGTTTCATTCTGACATATTTTGCAGTGGTTACCCCTTAGTTTTCCTTTTAAACAGCTTTAAGAGTTATAATTCTTAAAAAAGTTGATATTTTGCTAAAACCAAAGAAAAGGAGCCAAAAAGGTTTCCGTGTTTACAGAAATTTAAAAAGAAAAAATGATATAAATATGTCAAAATCTTTGCAGGAGCTAAAAATCTTTATTCTATTATATATATATATATACTTCTATATACATAATTTTGAGAAATGTCCTCACAAACACATCAGCAGTGTCTTCTGATGCTTTTCTAACCTTACAGGGTGCTGTGGGGCCACCTGGGAGTCCAGGGGAGCAGGGATTGATCGGCCAGAGGGTGAGTATCTCATACTGTACCGTCTTTCTCTAAAGCCTCATGGACTTACGGCGACCTGGACTGATCTTTTCAAACTTCAATTAAGATAAAAAACAAAACAAACAAAACCCAACATATCCCACACAATCGGGTGCAAATACATTTCTAACAACTGAAAATCGTCAACTACCGCTCTCCACGGTAACATCACACCTGTTTACGCTTCCTGTGATTACCGCTCTCATAACCTGGAAATGCCGTACGGTGCAGCTGTAACACGTTGATCTCTCTGTCAGGGTGAGCCAGGCATTGATGGAGAGGCTGCACCGAGCGGCCCCGACGGAGCCAAGGTAAGTACGCCGCGCCGCTCCGCTAAATTTGACATATTTATCACCCCAAAACGCCGAACCGAGCACCTTCCTGCACGGGCCCACAGGTAATTAATGTAAAACTTTGATACGCAGCAAAATGAATTTGGCCCGCAACCAACTTTTCTTCAGTAATTTCACCGCTGATGAATTCCTTTCCCATCCGGCGTTTGCGTGCGCCCGGTGAACCCTCGTATTTATCATAACGGCAGCTTATTGTAATTAGAGTGCGAGGAGTACAGTTTTCTGAGGTTCTGGCCTTTGTGCAGATGGAGCTGTATTGTGTCGATGCTTAGTGAAAACAGATAGTGCCTCTATTTTAGGACCTCTACTGTCTGGCAAGTGTTTTGACAGAAATGGTTTCGGAGAAGCACAAAAATGCTGGCTATTCATCAGAGCCAAACTGTTAGAAATATGGCTGACAGACCCACAAACAGCTTTTGGCTTGGAGACGGTGTCTTACAAGCCTAAATATGAGCAGCGAGAACACAGAGGATTAGAACAGAGCAGACCTGAGAGTCTCTGTCGTGTCGTACAGGATATTTTTCGTTCATCAGGAGAGCAAAGTAGTCTGAAAGCTTCTTGGCCGGGGAAAGGCTGCTTGGATGTTAAACGACAGCAGAAGAAGGATTTGCCGCTACTGCCGTTGACTGAGGATGAAAACGAGTTTGTTGCCATTATTCATTGTCATAACACATGTTAATAGGAACGGAAATTGGGTGAATAATCAGAGGATTAACTCGCAGCCTACAGAGACTTCAGTTTGGTTTGCGTGGCGTATTACAGTGAAGTGTGCGTCACGTGCTTGATTCTAGGCGACGGGAAGCATCGACAGAGTCAGACGCGATCGTTTAAAGGTCATGAATTGAAACTCCGATCGTGTTAAAATAGTCCAGTTATCATCCGGGCTTGTTTTGACTCAGGGTGATAAAGGAGACGCTGGTCCAGAAGGTGGCAAAGGAGACCGAGGTGCGATCGGACTGAAAGGACAAGAAGGACCACCTGGGTTCCCTGGATTGGTGGGCGTCAGGGTGAGTGTCTAAGCTGCCAGCTGCCAATGAGTCAAATCCCCTCGAAAGCTCCTTTTGTCTCCTCACAAACCTTTTTTTTTTTGCTCCTTAAGGGGCAGGAGGGCAAACCCGGCACGATCGGTGAAAAAGGAAAACCAGGAGGAAAGGTCTGTTTGTTCCACTCGCAGACGTCTGTTAATTTGCTCTGTGTTGTGCAGGATGTTTAATAGCTCTCAGTGCAGCTGCAGTGGTAAACAAACAGGAAGGGCAATAATCTCCGCGAGCATAAGATGCTGGGATTGATTTTCAAATACACGCTCGCTCAAGTTTGCAACTCGGTACAAATGTTCTGGGGCCGAAGGAAGTTTGTACACTCACTGCATTACTTTGTCCGCCACGACTCCTCTCCAGGGTAGCAAGGGTCACCAAGGTCACCTGGGCGAGTCCGGGACGGTCGGCGAGCGAGGAGAGCCGGGGTTTGACGGGCAGAAGGGAGCGAGAGGGACCACTGGACCGGTGGTAAGACCTCGGCGGGAGGGATTTAATGGGTGGTTGTTCGTGGTGTGGGCGGTGTGTATTACCATGTGTGTTTCCACAGGGTGCACCGGGAAGAATGGGCCAACAAGGGGATCCAGGCATACCGGGATATGAGGTAAGAGTGTGATGTAATCGAGCATTTCACTCCAAGATATTACAACGATGACTAATTGGTAGTTTGTCCAAAACGGTGTCCTTAAACTGCTGTGAGGTTAAACACACACAAGATTTGAGTAAGAAAATAAGTCGTGGATGCTCGTCAGATGTGAGGCTGAAAGCGTCTCAACGGGTATCAAAGGGTATCAATGGGTGTCAACGGGTATCAACGGTCAACTTCATGACACGCACGGCAGAAGAACCCATTACACGACACTACAGTCAGAAGAACGGACTCTCTCTCTACTGTCCCTTGAAACTCAGCGACGTAAAGTTCCATCCAATTATTTCTCTTGCCATATGCTACACATTCTTCATTCGGCGAAGGCCACGTCGAAACGACTGTCAACCCGCTTTCCAAACTCCCTTTTTTTCTACAATGATAGATGTGCGGCCTCTTCATTTTCCGTCTTCCACCAACATGGGTGTTCACAGTTTGAAGTTTGGAGACGGTTCCAGGATTTAAAGTCTGACTTTAATCTCCCAGGCACGTCTTTCTTTCATTCTTTCTTTCTCTTCTTGCAGTTATGTTCTGCCATGAAAGCTTATCAAGCAGCGCGGATTTCCATGCAATCGAAATGTCTACCGTCGCAGACCTATTCTTTATAGCTAAAAGCCTTGTATAAGCCGCTGGCTATTGAATCAGTCTGGGGGAGTGATATTAGACCGACATTAGGCCTTGACTGGCAAACAATGTGGAAAAAATGTCTTTCTCCCATCTCGCAGCCCTAACCGTCGACGCAGACGTCTTAAATTAGCTCACCGCACTCATTTTACTCTGCAAATTATCTCTGATGAAGGCCAGGTCATCATCAGATTGTTCCCTCTGCTAACGACTAACAAGGCAGGAGGCCACATAGACATGGTCTGGTACTGTCCAGACCTACGTACACAGGGGTAGGAGGTCCAAATTATTATCCAATAGATTGGCAAAAAGTATTCCAGGCAGGGATTACAGACGCAAAGAGACTAATATGATGTTGTACAGAGCCTCGTTCACACGGACGAGCTGACTCGCTGCTCTTGTAGATATCTTGACACTTTACCGCGATACATGGTAGTATTAGTAAAGATGTAAATAGCAAATGTGGGTTACGCAAAATGGAGGTGCATTGCTGTTGTGGTGCAGCAGAATGCGTTTGCACTTTAGACCAAGTTGAACCACGTCTAAGCACAAGTCTTTTATCGTGCCGTGTTATTTTTTGAGTGCTGCTGTTTCCCACGTGCGTGCAATCTGCTTGTTTGACTTGTTTGCATTTTATTCAGATGGGAATCCCCACCAACTCTGGGAGTGATGTCCATGTAAGGAAAGTGCGTCATGTAGCTGGTGTAGGGCACGCCCTTACCCACGTTGGAAGAGTTGAGCCTAATTACGCAGAACAGGTGGAAAGCACATAACTGTCTTTCTGCCATGGGAAGAATATTGGGATTTCATTAATTGAAATATATCCTAGAAACAGTGTGGATGTCAGATTATAGCCAGTTTTAGTCCCCTTTGCCTTAAATTGGATGCAAGTTTCCCTATATGTTTGAGGATATAACTTTACACAAGACAAATTAAATATGAAAACAATGACATGTTTGTGCATTGCAAAATATACATTTGTGGGCCGTCCTCTGTGGGTTACCGCTCATAAAAAAAAAATCCAATACAGTCTTCGATTCCTTGGGTGGTTGGGAGCTGCTCCCATATACGATTCTCTGCCGAGGAAACAGATTTGCTTGTGTGCAAAGTGAAAGCGCTCAAGCAAATCTGTTTCCTTGCGGGGGGAATCTGTCTGTCCTGTTGTGCCAAAGAAAAAGTTCTTTGTCTAGACTCCGCCGACTAAACAAAAACGAACCACGTCCAGGCGCTCTTGGCCCTAAAGGGAATGGTAGGTGACGCTCTGGTGTGGTTCACATTACGTTGGGCCTAAAACACGTCCATGTTGAGTCAGGAGCCTGAATCCAACCCCACAGACATGATCCAGACTTTGTGCGTAGATTATAATAGAACAGGGCCCCGTTTGTTTAATGTGATATTCAGGAAATCTAGGATGATTGATGTCACCTTTCACTTTTTCTCTGTTACATTATTTTTTTCTTTTGCCTTTTACTACAGCGTTTACTCTCAACTAAGGCTAGTTGATGCTCCCCCGTGTCCTCCTGATGTAGCGGCGGGTCCTCACTCTATTTTCATTTATCCCTACCCGTCTGTTCTGCATATATATCCACACCCTACACACCACTGGTCTAACGGCTCATTATTTGGACTATAGTTTGCATTATGTTGTGTGTGTTTATTCGAGTAAGATAATATAATGAAGGTTTTAGCTTATTTGAACACGTCATGGAGCTTTCGTCTCATATTTGTATGGCTTTATCAGGCCATCAAAGTCTGATCCAAGGGTATAGATTGCGTACAGCACATTGTTGATATCGACGTTTGTTGATGATTGAAGTCTGACTGTCATTTTTCTGGTGTTTTGGGCTTCAGCCTCACTCCAAACTCTTTTGACTCTACTTTTTGCCGTGTTGTTTACAGATGGGGTCTCCTCAGGTTGAACCTCTACTTGTAATTCATTGGTTCTCAAGCACCTCGAACCAAGTTGCATCAGTGAGCAGGATCGTCAATATCGTACACACACACACATACCCACAGTGCGGTATGACAGATTTTTATCAAAGGCTACCACACATTTAACCCAGCAGGGTGAGCAGGGTGGTGAACTTGTGCATCCCTCCAGCTGTTGTCTCTCTCAGTCCTTCATCTGTCTGTCTGTCTGTCTGTCGGCCTCTGAGCCTGTCAGGCCCGGTCTCAACGCAACAAGAGACAAACAGGTTACATCCTGATGAGCAGACGAATCGAAGCTGTCAGAATCGCACATCTTACCACTGTTACACACTCCACACACCCCACACAATACCTCTTCCTACCACAATAAGCCGCATCATAGAAGAGGTGTGGATGAGCGCTGTAACGAGTTCACAGTTAATAACGCCCACACAGAACATAAATACTACACACAGTCTGCACCGGGGGTCAGCCTGGGCTATTTTCATCAGCAACATTAAAATATAATCCTTAATTAAAAGAGCCATCACTTAAACAATTTCTATGTAAACAGAATATCGTTCGTAACGACGCCCATCTCTCAGCTCGTTTGTAAATAAGCTGAGAGATTGAAATGGTTGTAGATTTTTCTCGAGTCATCTTTGAGGATCACTGACCATGAATAGTAAATAATATTTTTATCGGTCAAGTCAAGTGAATCTTTATTGTCATCTCAGCCGTAGATCAACATAAGCACATAGTGAGGCGCAACAGTGTTTACGCAGTGTGTGATGTAACCAGAGGGGAGCATTGGATACACATCTGCACAGTAAACGTGTATTTTTTTTAACTGAGATAGAACTTAAAAGGACGATGGGCGCTGAGACAAAGACTACAAAAGGTGAACAGCGTCTCCGTTCCTCCTGCAGCGTGCAGGCGGGCGGTCTTTGTGACAGGAAGCTAAATAGATTCCTGCCTGATTGGCTCGTTTGCTGCAGATCAGTCGCACCTGAATCCAATTGACACCTGGGACATGTGCAGAAAGATCAACCTGAAATGGAAATGTGCAAATTGAGTCTAAATAAATGTTAAAAATAGAGTAAAATAGAGCTGTAACACATACGGACTGTACAGTTTGTATTTTACATGGTGGAGAGGTTCTTTGGCTAACGTGGAGAGATGAGAGATGCACGTTTTTCCGGATTGTTTGCCATTAATTAAAAGCCTAATGTCGGTTGTCTGATATCACTTTTCCAGACTGTAGGGTGGTTGGATGTAGAGAGTTCAGAGTGATGCTGGGGTGGAGACTAAGCCCTCTGACGGATCTGGGCGGGATGCTTTAGAACCTTCAGGTGGACGGCAGAGGGAGATGGTGGGAGGTTTCAGATTCAGCGTGTATGGAAGATATCTGAGATGCAGGGGAGGGAGTTTCTGACGATGAGGGCGGGTCTCACGCTCGGCGGCGCGGCCGTTCCCGTACCAGACGGTGATGCTGCTAGTCTGGAGGCTTTTGGATGGTGTCCCAGTAGAACGTGTTGAGGATGGATGGGGAGTCTCCTCCAGCTGCCAAAGGAAGTGCAGTTGCTGCTGGGATAGTGCGGTCCAGGAACTGGGTACTCTTGACTCTCTCTGCTCTGGACCTGAGGATGCTGAGGGGGAAGTGGGCAGCGCAGAAAGTCCAAAATATTTAGTCAGTGTTAAGGGACAGATTGTTGTTGACTTTATATAAATAACTATTGTTGACTATTGAGGACAAACAGCAAAATACGTATAAAATGAACTATCACAAGTAGTGTACTGTACTACACAGCAGAAGAGTAACAGTGTTTAGGCTCAAACAGCTCCTCTTGGAAAGTCTCAACATCTTTTATGTGAAATATCAAAGGATGGGTCTCTGACAGTAGCTGAACATGGCGTCTGTTCTATTCGAACGTACAAACAGAGATGTTTTTCTGGAGGATTGGATGTTCAGATATAGTATCTCCCCCATGGCTACACAGCGTTTGGTAGTTCTACTTTGTCTCTGTACATAATTGTCTCAGGACTGAGAGCTCGATGACTTCTCGTCCTTTTCTTGTTGCAGGGTCACAGAGGACCGCAAGGGCCCCTGGGACCTCCTGGACCAAAAGGTGAAAAGGTACATTGAACAATGTATAAGTACACCGTTTAGTCTAGACAGTACTGGTGGTATTACTTTGTGTCTACATTCTCCTTCAGTGTTTCGATACGCAGTAACTTACACGAGGCTCCTAATTATTGTTTCTTCTGTCTTGTTCTTAATAATTCTTTAATTCCTACTTTAGACGTCCAATTAAGTCGTGATGTTGTCAAATGAACATAATTAGATCACCGCCTGGGCTCTGCTGGATTTTCTGCTCGTGATCTGGGGGACACATTAGTGCTATAATTTGTATTTTTGTGACAGGAGCGACACAAACTCTAACACGTCGCCCCAGCGTATAGACAGAGGTTAATTTGCATCGGAAGTCTCCGAGGACGAGCCATCTGGACGTTTGCCATTATTTTTCTTTTCCGGTATCCTCCGTCCCAAAAGGTTCGCTCGCTCCGGTTCAATCAAACATCGCTCCGTCACAGGTCGGTCCTCGTCGCCCCGAGCCGTATGGTCACGTTGGGTACGGTTCATCTCGGTGTCTGGCCTTCACCAATTAATCTTGGCGTTTTATTCGCCTTGGAAGTCGTTCGTTGAGTGATTTCATTGACACATGCAAAACACACGACCATCCAAGCCGCACATGATCTTGGTTATTGTTTAATTAATCCCACAAAGAAACCAGAGCAAACTTTGGCTCCCCTTTTAGCTAAATATCATCTTCGTGTGTAACAGTGCGTGTAATGATTCCCCAACTCGCGTTGATTTTATAGATGGCAGCTTTTGAAGGAAATGCCATCGATTACAGCGGTTTGTTTTTTCAATCGCCATTGTTTAGGGTCAACCGGGGGAGGACAACAAGGTCGAAGGTCCTGCAGGTCCCCAGGGTGACAGGGTGAGTCTCTTGCGTGTCCTGGTTTTCCTCCGTTATTTGCGGGCGATGTGCGTGATTGTCTCTTTAATTTATTTGTCCATAAAACCAGGGTCCTCCTGGAGACAGAGGAGAAAGAGGAGAGCCAGGTGACCCGGGATACTCTGTAAGTGAAGTAAGAATAAGAATTATGACGCTTGTGGTGTTCAGTCACGTTGTAGACGCTGGAATGGCTTCTTTCAGGGTCAAATAGGCGTTGACGGAGAAAGAGGTGACGCCGGTGCACCGGGGCTTCCTGTAAGTATCTGTGTGTCTCATTAACGTCAAACCCACATGGACAAATCAGTGTGATTCAAAGTCAAACCGTAATGATCGTTTCAGGGACATCCCGGGCCGAGGGGACAAACGGGGATGAAAGGATCCAAAGGTGACCAAGTAAGGACACGAATGACAACGGCACGGTTGAGTTTTTGTTGAATTATTTGGTGCAGTTTCATGGAACGGTGCACCGTGATCTCTGTCTGCTCCAGGGTCAGAAAGGAAAATCAGGGGCAGGAGGAGCATCTGGGACCAGAGGACCACCAGTGAGTTGATACACAGGCAGTTTAAGTGTTCATCGTTTGATCCAGTTCCATCTTTAGTTATTCAGTTCACATTTCTGATTGATTTTCAAGGGTCCAGAGGGCCCACCTGGCCCACGAGGGGTGGTGGGCAGGGAGGGGCTTGAGGGCCAACCTGGAATGGACGGACTGCCGGGTATAGATGGAAGTAAAGGCACCAAAGTAAGGACACGGTCGGCGGTGATCCCATCGGGAGATGAAATGGAACGCAGCTTTGATCGTGGTGCATCATTCTGTGTGTTCAGGGAGAGCAGGGAGAAGACGGAGAGACGGGCTTTCCTGGCAAACCCGGGCAGCCGGGTGAAACGGGTGAAACGGGCCTCCCCGGAAGTCAAGGCTCCTTCGGACACAAGGTGCGGCTCGGAACAGAGAGTTTCCGGCAGGAAGTTTTTGACTCTCCTTTTTGTATGTCAGCCGCCGAGGCAAAGTGCGACTCTTTGTAAGGAGCGCCCCGTAAGCGAGTTTCATTGCCAGTATCAAATGGAAATTGCCTATCTCAGCTTTAAAACTAATCCACCGTGGCTGCCTTCCTTGGCATCACCGTGTTCCCATTATAACTGCATCATTTTCTGATCTGATTTAAGATTCTTGGAGGAAAAACATCTCCCGCTCCTTCCGAGACTTAGCGTCCGACGGTAGCTACCTTTCTGAATGGCTAAACTCTGCCCGAAGTCCTGAAAGAGCCAATATTTACTGCGGTAATGTGTGTAAATTGGTGCTAATGTGTTGGCACAGTCTCATTTTGAACGGCCTTGCAGATACTGTGGGGTTTACACAAAATTAGCATATGCATAACTGTGGCTTTACGTTTATGCTGTTAGGAGGTTTTGCACTCATTCGTACCTCGGGGACGGAGCCGAATCCTCGTTTGTCCTTAAATTGATGAGCTCTGCATCTGGATTTGTTCTACGATGAGCCATATTTGATAACGTTGCATCAAGTGATGAAGAACTGTGTCGTGTTTTCAGGGTGAAAGGGGTCTCCCGGGCCAAACTGGACCTGCCGGGAAGAGAGGCTTCAGTGGTGGGATGGGACTGCCAGGCACACAAGGAGATCAGGGATCTAAAGGACAACCAGTAAGCAGTGATAAAGGAAAAAAAATAGGATTTTTTGTGTGTGTGTGTGTGTGTGTGCAGTGATGAATGTTCTTTTCCCTTCTCTGTGCACCAGGGGGATACCGGTGAACAAGGCTTCCCAGGGGTGCTGGGTTTGTTTGGACCAAAGGTAACCTTTGTTCATCAGCAGCATGGCGACCTCAGGTCACTCAAACTTGTAAGGTCTGAATGGAATTCCCGACCCCGGACCAAATCTATGATACCGCTCGCACAAAACAGCTCGACCGGGGTTTTCAGCCGCGCGTCAACCGTTTGGGTTCCGATACGTTTGCGATGTCATTCTTTAAAATTCTCTGCAGGTACAGTACGTTTGCGAGCTCGGGGAAGAATCAGGGTGTAAGTTGAGATTAACGTATTAAACTTCATGCATCTGCTACTCCCCGATGGTGCGCCGCCATAATTCTTTCCTTTTACACACACTGTGCATAAATTACTGCCAGCTGAGCAAACAGCACCGGCTTTAGCAGACACTATGTTGATATGTTCATTTAGACTCTGAATTATTTAGGAGGTGAGTTTTAAGCAGATGGTGGAGTTTGGCATTAATGAAGGATTATTACAGCCGATTTATTTGATAAAGTAGCGAACGTTGACTAAAATAATTGATCTGGATTATTCTGAAACAGAGCACATCTGTTGAGGAGCTAACTTCCTGAGAACCAGAGGATGATTCACGACTGAAGTTGATTATGACATCATTTTTCTTGTCTTTTTTTTTTACCATAATATACTCTCCTTGTGGTTTTTTTTCATGCAAAGGAGCTTGAGATTGAACGTGGTAGCGCATGTGCTGTCAATTTGTTTGGATGTTTCTTTAAAGCAGCGTTCAGAAAAAATATAATAATAATTAGATTTAGTTTTGCTTTGTTTGCTCCGACTGTGAGGCACACGTACAGCACGTGGAACGTATTCAGACGCTTTAAGATGATCGTAAATATACTGCAGCAGATCCTTCGTCCTCCTCCGTGGGAGCCGCGGAGCAGAGAGCATAAGTCAGCTGCAGACACCGTGACATCATCCGTTAGTTTGTGAATGGGACATTAAGCTCGGGTTTATTTTCTTCCAGGGACCCCCAGGAGAAACCGGTCCAGCAGGGATACAGGGACCAAGAGGACCTCGTGGTTTGATGGTAATATGAGATGAAATGATGCAGTGAACTGTCTCCCATGCAGCGCTTCACGCGGTGCTCCATCACATGCGTCCTCCGTCTCTAACGTGGCTCCTCTTCGCAGGGTATGGATGGCGCTTTGGGCCCTGTCGGCATCATCGGCCCCGGCGGCCACGCTGTACGTACCTCATACCTCATCCTATCTGCCGAGCAGCGTGTTACTTCTCTCTCCTCTTTGGCAGTGATGAATTGATACTCCGTCTTCTTTCTCTCCATCAGGGACCCCAGGGTGACAAAGGGAGTCGGGGGGAGACGGTGCGTGGCGCTGTTTTGATGAATCCTTTTTAGTCTGTACTGTGAGCACAGAATAGAATACTTAGTATGGAGGCAGCGCTCCCCTCAGCCTCCTTCGCTCACAGCAGTTTTTGATTTCCTGTTGTGCTCCTGTGTTTGTTCTTACACTCTCAGAGACACTTAGCTGCAGTAGAATTCCTGTCAGGTTGATAAATCTGCGCTCGGCGCTCATCTGGAGCCTTTTTATGAGATTTGTCGGCCGCAAACTCACTTGGAAAGCGTCGACGTTCACGTATGGAATCGCGTCGGCAGTAATCTCGAACAGGAAGTCGACGGATAAACAGCCGGCCAATTCATCACACGCGTCAACAGATCGATGAGATCGTTGCCAGATTAATTCAAATATTGTGAGATTATACCCCATGAATATTGACTTCCTTCTCCCCTCCAACAGGGGTTTCCAGGACCGAGGGTAAGTAATGATTCACCTCTGCGCAGTAATTATTACTCTTTGCTCAGGAATGCTGTTTTCGCACGGCAGGAATTCGTCTAATTAAGCATCTTCTGGAAAAGTTCCCTCGAAAATACTGACGCAATTGCTGCCATGTTTTTCAGGGATCGCCCGGTCCGAGCGGACCACCAGGACCACCAGTGAGTTCATAAGCCTTTTAATATTGCACGCACGTAAAGAAACGTACGAGACTTTAAAGCAAGTAAAGTCATCTCCCTCCCACGTTTCTCCCCGTTTAGCTGAAGTGCGCTATTCCTATTCCACAACGTCTGTTTTAAAGTAAACATATTCCTCACGGAGCAACACGCTCAGCGGGGAACGCAGGCTGAATGTAAATGCGTACGTGCTATGAGAGGACCAGTAAGACAGACTAAATGAATGACTCGTGGAAGTGTGGAGATGCAGCATTCTTCCCATAATCCATCTTTCTTCCCTTTGCTGTTCTAGGGCGTCCCCAGTTCTCAGCTTTTACTTGTGAGTGTGTTTACATGTCTATTCAAGACCCAGGAGGAGTTAAAGTGAAAATGACTGCGGCTGATTCCTCTCCTTGTTCTCTTTTGTTGTAGAAAAATGAGGCTCTGGGTTCTGCCTTTCAAGTCATCATCGATTCCCGCACGGCTCTGAAGACAGAGGTCAGATTTGAGGGGGAAGATAGCGAAGAATGGCTGCTGATTGTTGTTTTATTGAGTGACCGCACGCGTGGGCGGAGGTCGGGCTCGCATGTAAACGGAGGGTGTCGCTGAAAGAATAACGTACACAATGTATATATGATACGGGGAAACGTACGCCATGATGAAAGGAAGAAAAAAAGATGTATTTTATATTACACAATCACAGACGACAGGAGTCCTCAGAAGCACTCACACACTCACACGGTAACATTTTCAGTGTGAATTTTTCCTGACAGTCCTTGTCTGCAATTCGAGGGACTTTTGTTGTTTTTATAGCGATGCAGTGTAGGTGTTACTTTGGAAGAGAGGCTGATTTGTCTAATATCTAAGATTGAGCATCTGAGTCACTGCAGATGAAAATATCGAAGTGTTTTCTACCAAGGCACGTAGCAAAGTCAGAGATTTGACAGGAAAAGTTGGTTTCCTGTGCAGTTTTAGCACATTGATGAATGAACGTCGCCACGTTTAACGCAGAGTCAAAGAGTTTTAGCCTTGATTTAAGCCAGTTTCATCAACTTGATCGTTTTTTTTTTTTTTTACGTCCAACGCAGACTTATCAGAACATCGACCTGCCCATGTTGGACCAGGGAACGGAGATCTTCAAGACCCTGCAGCATCTCAGCACTCTGATCCAAAGTCTAAAAAACCCAGTGGGGACGCGCGACAATCCCGCCCGAATCTGCCGCGACCTCTACAACTGTGAACAGAGGATGTACGACGGTGAGCAGCCCACGTCCACCTGCTCGTCTTTTTCTTTCCAAAGTTTCGTCGTTCCCGCTGATTCCCGTTCGTTTCCTCGACAGGCACCTACTGGGTCGACCCAAATCTCGGCTGCACCGCCGACACCCTCGAGGTGACGTGCAACTTCACCGCCGGGGGACAGACCTGCCTGAAACCCATCACGGTGTCCAAGGTTCGGACGGCCTCCTCGTATTTAACGGTGCTCCTCCTCCGTGACATCAGTCGGACGTCTGCTCTCTTTGTGGAGCCCGTCGGTCCTGGACGGGGCTCATTTTTCTCCAACACAGAGCTTTTTATGTGGGACTGTTTAAGATGCTATCAGTGTTTCTCCTTCTGGTTCTGTTGGCTCCAGCAGCACAGAGGTTTGGAGTGATGCATCGTTCACACTAAATCTCCTCAGTAAATTCTCATCAGCCACGTCACAATTCATTGCATCCTCGGTTGGCAGCTCGACCTCTGGGCTCCGCTCGGATCCTCGTGTTTTGGCGACATTTTACAGCCACTTGACTTTAGATCACAGAGAAAAAGATTTTATGTAAACGTCGCGTAGCGGGACTTTAAAGGTTTAACGGTTCAGATTCAAATGTAAGCCGACAGTCTGACAATTCTGGGTGCGATGAAGCTGGCGGACTCCTCTTCCTCTCTGAATCACATTAACATGTTGGGTTTCTCTTTGTTTTAACTGACTGATTTCAACTGACGCCCACATTCGATTTCCCCCTGCAGTTGGAGGTTGGGGTGGGACGCATCCAGATGAACTTCATCCACCTTTTGAGCACCGAGGCTGTCCAGCACGTCATCATTCACTGCCTCAATACGCCCGTGTGGGCAGGAGGGCCCACGCTGCAGCCTTCGAGCAAGGCTGTGAGCTTCAAGGCCTGGAGCGGGGAGAAGATTCGGGCCGGAGACCTCCTGGAGCCGCTCATACCCCGGGATGACTGCTGGGTACGCCATGACGCTCGACGGTCGTAGGTCGACAGCAAAGCTGCTGTCGTTTATGTTGTCGTTTCCTGCACCGACTAGGAGGATATTTGTACGTCTGGTAGTTTAAAGAATATCTCGGAAACAAGTAACAGGGAAATCTGGGGTAAAATTGAGCCAACCTGCATCCAAATGTAGATC
Source organism: Brotula barbata (assembly GCA_900303265.1). Classification (NCBI taxonomy): domain Eukaryota; kingdom Metazoa; phylum Chordata; class Actinopteri; order Ophidiiformes; family Ophidiidae; genus Brotula; species Brotula barbata. The sequence continues at coordinate 29,308 of OMNV01005233.1, read as the reverse complement.
AGCCTCACCTATCAACTCATTTGATAGAGTTTTGCGCACAGGTGAAACTACTGCAAGATTATTCCATAAAATTGAGCTGTAACTCAGTTGACCTCATTTTGCAGGTCAACCTTGTACAAAGTTCTGTCAGCCATCATCGATGATGTCCAATCAGAGTGTGTAGAGTCTGTGCACCCCTGGAGCTGGAATTAGGTTCTCTGATTGCCTTTTTTGTTTACACATCATTACGTCTTCTACACTTGACAAAATGTATCCTTTCAGATCAAGGATGGACGCTGGCATCAGACACACTTTGTCTTCCAGACCCAAGACCCAAACCTACTGCCCATAGTGGACGTGTTCAACCTGCCCAGCACAGAACCCGGCTCCCGGTATCACCTTGAAGTCGGACCCGTGTGCTTCCTTTAGGCCCTGTGGGAGCTCTCAACGCCTCTCCAAAGGGGGACTGCACAAGAGGCCGGACAGAGGGTGGAGGGGGACAGGTGCTTCTTTAGGATCCCCGAGTCTCCACATTATATGCTTGGACTGCAGAACAGGAGGGGGCGCCAGAGAGGGACCGCCCATTGAAAAGACAAGGACCTCTGGCACTAATCCGCCTTTGGACAAATAAAAAATAAAATAAGCTCCTTTTTCAGAGACTTGTCGCTGTGATACAAGACCTGAATGCTCAGAATGGAAGGAAGTAATATGAAAGTCCCTTTTCTTTCATCTCTTGGACCACGCTGTAACATATTCCCTTCACGGTCTGATACCACATTTTGCAAAAATCGAAAAGGAAAAAAAATAAAATAAATAGAAATACAACAGGTCTGTACAGAGATAAGGAGGAAATACGCACGCAGTAATGCAGTAATTCTTGTTTCCAAAAAAGTAAGTATTATTTATACATGTATATGTACTGTACATTTTAATATAAAGTGCAATAGTTATTGTTCTACAACAATTCAGCGATTCAGGCATACTGTAGATCGACAGCATATCATTCAGGTATACAGTGTGCACGGAACACACCGTCGTGTTGTCTTCAAGTTTTGAGCCTCTGATAAAGCGTCCGGTGCTGAGGGACCAAGCGGAAAGTTCACACAAACAACTGCTG
>OMNV01005233.1:7274-28134 GCA_900303265.1 Brotula barbata | reverse complement strand
CACTCGTGTCACGGCATAAACAAAAAAAAAAACAAAGAAAGAAAGATTCCTGGAATAATCTGGGATTAGAGGTGACACCTGGTGCTAAAATAGATGACACTCGTAGGATAACGCCTCAGCTCTCAGCGATGCTACGTCTCTACTTCACTTCAAAGGGAAGATATGTATAATATGAGTACACACACACACACACACACACACACACGCCAAATTCAGTAAATTATATTGTCATGGTAACATTTTGAGTTGGAGTAGTTCAGTTTTTGTACTTGTTCAAAATGTAAATGTGTATAATTATGCAACCTTTATTATCTACAGTGGGTGCTATTTAAGTTTTATTTAATTTTTTGATTTGATTTCCAATTCGAAAAAACCGGGCATGAAGTTCAAGTTTCAGCACATTTTTTTTTTGGTTACTTGTAGCTTTAAGGATTCAATTTTCTGTCTTTTTATAAATCAGCCGTTCTGAAATATTGTCATCGTTGATTATTTACTGTCGTTTGTGTGTTTGTCACTGAAATGTGCCGCAGTGACGGTCGGTCCCGCCCTTCTTACAATACACAACACTACATTTAATGCGGCGTGAATGATGACGTCTAATGATTCAACAGATAAAAATCAATAAATGTTGGAAACCTTTGGTGATGACTATTTTTAAAATGATGTTTTGATCTAAAGAGTGCCGACATTCCAAAGAGACGATTACGATTACGAGGCATCGGTGTCTTTATTTAACCTGCAGTGATATTCAGTACAGAAAACACAGGCGGATCGAGAGGAAGTGGGATTATTCTATATTAGCAGACCGAGCTGCGTGTCACGCCGTGATCACCGCGGGCACATGGCGTGGCGGCCGCCATCGATGGGCAGGTTGACCCCTGTAATGAAGCTGGCGGCGTCCGACGCTAGGAAGGCGATGCTCTGGGCCACCTCCTCCACTTCCCCCGGTCGACCCAGGGCGTGGGTCTGCTGGCTGTGGGCTAGAAACTGGTGGGGCGAACGATCGGGAGAAATGAAGGCAGAGATTATGAGGACGTGGATTATCCCGGTACTGACAATTAACGTTCTACAGAGGAAGAGCTGAGGTGGTTTTAACGACGCTAAACTTTCCTCTAACACCACAATGAAGCCATACTGTTAATAATCATGAACTTCAAAATCCTAATGATTTCGATGACCTCTTGGCTTTTCCTCTGGTGTCCCCCTCAGATTAGAGGGGTCATTCATAAATCACACAGCCAGATTTAGCATACGTTTTTATGAAGTGCTGAGAGTGATAAGCGTTTGCAGCGATGTGTGTCACGTCCTTGCTCAAAGTCGACGACATCAGAGTCTATGAACCTCTAAAGGCCGTACCCCATCTCCGTAGCAACACTGATTACACGATGGGTGGATAATCCAGAGCTGGTGACCTTTGTATGGAATATAAGTGGGAGCGTTCGAGTCAAAAGATCTGCAGGGAAAGTTCCGTGCGTTCAGACGCCGAGCTGCACGGATGCTGAACGCGGTTTCTGGGCATCGCATTCAGATTATTAAAATGAACAGCATCCAGTCCTTTGAGGTTGTCAGGATGGTCAGGTGTTCAGATTTCTGAGAGTTTTTCCATAAAGTCCCGTCTGTAAAATAAGCACCTGTCTTTGATTTTCCTAATCCCTGAACTATAGGAAAAGCCCACAGATCCACACTGTTACACTGTATACGCATTGTTTTCCAGTGATCAAATGAATAAAAGAAAAAGATGACGTACAAATAGACATATTCACTACTGTGTGAAGAAGACGACGTCCATGAAGTGTAAATATGACGACTCACAAGCAGACGGACTCACAGGTGAGGCAAATATCTTAATTTCTGTTGAAATATTCAGAATAATTTACCTTAGCATACTGCTCTTCATTCATCCCCGCTCTCTTGTGGATATCTGTGACGATCACACCAGGGCTGAAGAGATAAAAGAATAAATATAACATATGATCAGGTCCAATCGAAACGCTGATATCTGTGAAGTTTAATATAAAACATTAAATTAAAGCTACCAGACAGAATTCACTCGAACTTGCTTTGCTGCCAGCTCTGAAATAAAAAAAAACAAGAAAACAATCGTGTTATTTCCTGTGCTCTCATGCGAGAGGAAGAACTTTTGAACAAAAAGGGGCAAAACGTCTCACCGAGTGCGACACAACGCGTGAACTGGTCAATGGCTGATTTTGACAGGCAGTAGGCCAGGACGCCCGGGAACTACAGAGAGAAAGGACTGCATCACTTTCCTCATCCTAAAAGCTCCACAAACCAACAGATACGGACGAGTCCTGGGTGTAACCGAGCGTCTGCGGCCGGTCCAGCAACACTCACTGATCTTTGTCCATTCACGCTTGACACGTTGACGATGGAGCCTTTGGTCTTAATCAGGTGAGGCACGCAAAGCTGAGTCAGATGATACACAGATCTGGAATATGGGAACACATGAGGAAATGTTGTTTAAAAACAAAGCAGGAGACAGGTGAGACATGAAAAATCAAAGTACACGCAGCATACGGGACACGCTGGCTACACATCGGTCTCTCTGATTTCATGACATCTGGTCTCTGAAATCCTACCTGACATTGACGTTCATGACCTTATCATACTGAGCGAGATCGGTTGTCTCGATGCTGCCCATGGCCAAGACGCCAGCGCTGTTGACGAGGACGTCCAGCCGTCCAAAGTGAGCAATGGTCTGCTCCACTGTCCTCTTCACCGTCTCCTCATCAGTCAGGTCTCCGGGTACCAGTAAGGGCTGATAAAGGATGATGTCACCAAAAAGCCCACGTTAAGTCACTCCAAATACCTGACGTGTCACATAATCCCACAAGATGCACGACAGATAAATACAAGGGATCTGAATATTTGTTTTTTAAAAACAGGAAGTTTTAGTTGAAATGTGCTGTGAGCTGAGCAAAATTAATTGACCATATTTTTAAAATTGACCTTGGCAATCGCTCCATGGATACACAGCTGTTAACTATAAAGCCACACGGTCTCACAGCACCGTGTGCAATCCAGAGTAATCCAACACATCATCATCCAATAATCACGCAAGAAATCCGTACGGTGAAACTAATTCAGTCATTATTTCAAATGTTTTTGAAGTTTTATCTGCCCTCATTTTGAGGGGCTCGTTGCATGTATTCCACTCTGATGCAATCAGAGTGGAATCTGTCGTGTCTCACTGTCCTTGCAGAGAGACAGGTCAGAGAGTGAGACTTTGGTTTCCTCCCCCCGCCCCCTCTTTGTTTACTAGTCGGTACCTCCTGCGCACCACAATCGGTGCACTCTTTGGCCACTTTGCGCAAACTTTCCACGTCGCGCCCGTTGATCGCCAGCAGGGCACCGAGTTTGGCGAACAGCACGCACGTTCCTGCACCGATGCCCGAGCTCGCCCCGGTGATCAGCGTCACTTTTCCTTTCAAGGAGGATACCTGCAAGACAAAAAGCTCAAATCTACACGCTGATCACTCAAAATAAGACGTAATGGGTAAAAAACGCACGCGTGCTAACAATCTTACTTTAAAGGAATCACTCATTGCCATCATCAGAGTATTTTCTCAGTCAACTACAGCCAGAAGGTTGGAATACACGCTTTGTCCAACAGTGATGACGTATTGATGACGTAACTCCGCGCCGGAAACGTTGCCCCTCGACCACACCTCTGTGTACACATTTTAAAAATGTTAATTATTCGTGAAAAAAAATGTTTCAATAAAGCCATGGAAAAAGATGTTTAAAACAATTAACCTTTTATTTGGAACAAAACATTGACATGTAAATGCATGAATATGTAAAAAAAACTGTGTGCCAGAATGGAAATCTTCTATTATAAAAATAATAATAAATCACATAAATGTACAGATAACAACAGATTGAATCCTCAATGTTACTGGGATGCAACATTTGGTTCTGCTGCATGGTTTCCGATTTGAGGACCGCTTGTTCAATTGCATTTTTTGAATGTTTATTCAACTAATATGTCTCAATTCCAGCAGATGTTTAGTTTCACTGACAAAAGAGGTAAGCATATCAAAGACCAAATGTTGTCTATCCGGCAAAAGGGTTAGCATGCATGGTGACATCCTTTATCCGAGTGTCAGTCAATGGCCTGAATGTCTTTTCGTTGACAGGAAGTTTCTCCAGTTCATCCAGTGTTTCCAAGCCATCGATAATCCTACAAGATGAAGAGAGCGAGACCTCAGACATCAGTTGACAAAAAATTATAAGGCTTACTTCAGAACTAAATCAGTCAAGATAAGATGTCAGATACAGGGATGTACAGTACTTATAATACTGCAATATGCTTAAATTCTGATTCTACTGTCACATAGCATACCAACTGCAGGTAAAGGCCTATTCCAACATTTACTGATCAAAACAAAGGATACACACTAAACAATAACCTAAGCACAGACACATTCACCTGATCTACTTATCTTTAGAATGTAGAAGGAAACCAACAGTCAAAACATGTTGTAGGCAATAAGCACACACCCACTGTATTAATCTCGTTATCCATACCAATCTGTATTATGTATCTTTATCCAAGTTACTTACTTTCCAAACACTGTGTACTTCATGTCCAGATGGGGCTGCTTGGCATATGTGAAGAAAAACTGTGAGCCGTTTGTGTTGGGGCCGTTGTTAGCCATCGAGACCACTCCTCTTACATTATGCTGGAATAAGGGAGAAAAGCAAGAAAATATGGCAATGTTTACAAGAGAGACAAACGATATATTTCATTCAAATTTAAGCGACAGCGCTGACTAATATCTGTCAGGTGCCTTAGAGGAAAAGCTTACTTTTAGGTGTTCACTGAACTCGTCTTCGTATTTGCGACCCCATATACTGGTTCCTCCTTTACCTGTGCCTAATGATTTAAACAAAAGGCAGCACGGAAAAAGCATGAGGCACAGATGTGGAGTCACATATTTCACGTATCATTAAGCTGCAAAAACAGCGATATACCTGTTGGGTCTCCAGTTTGAACCATAAAGCCTTTGATATTTCGGTGGAAGAGGCTACCGTTGTAAAACCCACTGGCACACAAGGCGAGAAAGTTCTGTTGATGAACAAGAAGCTGGTTAAAATCATAAAGATTCGTCATGGCTTCCATTACATTTGTGTCAGAATCTTGCAGAAAAGCAGAAGAATAATAAGATGTGTCTGTATTACATTTGGTGTTTCAATTTAAAATGAGTTCTCCTCTGGGATGATGAGTCATAAAAAAAATGCAATTGGTTGACACTGCAGCACTAAAATTAGTAATGAAATGATCATTAAAAACAGTGAGACAGTTGCATGTATCTGCTTATCGTTCAATTATTATTATATTTTTACACATATTCTCGTAGATCTGAGCTTACGTGTAGCTTTATTCTTTAGAATAGTTCGGCTATATTTTTATTATCAGTTTATACTGACTATTGTATTTTTATCTTATCGGTCAAAAAAGCTCCAACATGAACATTAAGTGATACCTCACCTCACATGTTTTCGGTGAGCGTTCGCAGAACAACTCGATTTTAATGTCCCCAAGATCAGTGTGAAGGGTAACGGCCTGTAAATGTTAGAAAAAGAAAATATATTATATTCCTTAAGCGTAATAGCACATCATTAACCGGCAGGAAAACGGCTAACAAACGGATGCTACATATCGAGTAAGAGAAAAGGAAAACTAGCGGACCGGATCTTTATTGGCTAGGATAAACAATAATGGTTACTCATTTATTGTGAAAAGTTTGTTAATTTCACGTTGTAACAACTAACTTTACGAAATAGTTTGAGATTAAAAAAAAACCAAAACAGTACCATTTTCAAACAGCACGGTCAGTGTGTCGGAAAAATGAGTCCGTGCAGCTGTGTGGACGCAGCGTATGATGGTTCCGCACTGGAATAGTCTGTCGCTGCAACTTCCCGGGGACTTTGAAAGTCTTTGAACCAGTCATTAAAACTCAACTGTAAATACATCTTAGCTTTAATATGCATTTTTATAATGATACCGCCAACGTTTAACGTTACATCCAATGGTTTTATTGGTCAGGGGCTGGCCGATCTGTAAGATACAAAAGCATTAATCGTAGGATGTAGCTGTTTTCTGGTCATATTATTATGATGATTATCCTCGCATTACCTCAGGTGTGTATTTTCAGAAGACAAGCCACGCTAACCTACAAAATAATAAAATATATTCTATTCTACAAGTGAAGAGAACTTTGCATGTCACAAATAACTATTAATTTTGGACTTGATTTGCTTTATTGAGTTTGGGCTGCACATGATAACAGTAGCAGCTCAGATCTTTTATCATTATAGTTGAGGTTCTGTCAAATTAGTTAGTCAAGCTTATTAAGTAGCTTCCAAAGTAGTTTCCATCCCTGATGTTGCAGAATAGAGCTTCAACCAGACTCATCCTTAACTACCAAAAAATTATATTCAACATACTTGGTAATTGGTTATTTTATACTTTAGGGCAGGATGACTTGGCCTTCGTGATCTAGCTGGTTTCACTCTGCCCAATTTCAACCCAATAGAACCTGTGCAGATGTGCACTCCCGTTAGATGGCCAATACCTAATAACATGATATGTTGATGAACAGTTAAGAGATCACAAAACATAATGGAGAGCTTGGCATGCTTATTCCCAAGAAATGCAACAGAGACCAGAGAGATTTGATAAAATGCAGGTTTAAACAGATCAGACACACATTTTCAATGAGACTTTTACCTCATTTGAAATCAATAAGAGAGTTGAGGAGATGGCTATCCACAATTGCTTTCTTTTCTACAACACAACTGTGAGATACATTGGGCAAATGTACACATCCTAAACAATTTTACATCAACTATACCTATTGCATTAAAAAAAATTATACGCATAAAAAGTTGTTTGCAAAATGTCGGGGTGACGAGGAACAAAGATGGATAACAAAGCGTGAAAAACTCCTATCATGCATGTGAACACATACACACACCCAGTCAGTGTCAAACTCAAGATAAATCACTTCTCAAACACTACAGGTCAATTGTTTGGGCATTTACAAAAAACATCAAATTTACAACAAATCAAGTGGTGTCTTCAAAAAACACATTTAGAAAAAACAGCAGTGAATATTATATACATCACACTACAAATGAATGTATAGAAATGAATACAAAAAGTTCATCACAACTACTTAAATTAATAACAAAAATACCAAATGGAATATTTTAAAAAGGCAATCAAAGCAGACAAAATATATGAGCTAGCTGAATTCCTGAGCAAGGGTTTTGTACTCTAATGATACTGCTGTCAAAACAAAACAGGTCAAACATTTAACAAAAAAGAAGGGACAAAACAGCAAAGAAAGCCCTCCCCCACAAAACAACAAAATACAAACTATATAGAAATGAACTCCCTCCCTACACATACACCTTATCTATGTACTGACCATTTATTTTGTTGGTGTATGTACACTAGTATAGCTTAATTCTTTAAAAATGGCATAAGGTTTATTTTGTGTGTCAGTCTTGGTTTGAGTTTCTCAATTGCTATGGCACACTTTAAAGGAGAATTATACTTGGGATATATTTTGAATGAATAACAACTGTACACAACCGGGTTCAAATGACCACTGACGCTCAGAGTAAATGGATTACACTGTATTTGTCATGACTTAATTACATTCAGGCACATCTGTCAACATGCTCACGGTGTAAATCTGTAAATAGTAATGCAACCTTTCAACCTTCAACTTTAGAATTTACACAAATCCGTTGTATTGAGACATTTGTCTTCACTGACCAGTGCTCAAGTATTTTGCGATAAAGAAAATCAGGAAGTAAACACTCACACAGCTGTGCTTCTGTCTAGGTTTTGGAATACATACTGTACAGAACATATTGAGTAAAGTAAAACCCTTTACAGAACTTTGTGTACGTACTTATTTGAATAAAGTTTCTGATGACAGCGAGCTTGGAATGCCAACGAGTCCTGTTTGTTTTGTACTTGCAAGTGCTGGAAAATAAATGAATAAAGAATGCAAAATTTTCCACGGACCTCCTTCCTCAAACTAGCTTAACTGTTTGTGAAACGATGAAGACAAGTTGAATGTTGTCCACAGTGATGTACTTGATCTTTTTTTTTTCATGAAAAATGTTCAACATTTTTTATTCTGCAGATACATTGAATTGCATGCTACACAGTTTGAACTAATGTGATTACATTTAAATGTTATCAGAAAATGTGCTTAAGCAATTGAGAAAAACTAATTACAACAGTTGATTGTCTTAATGTGCTGTATTGCTGAGGTGTTATAAATAACTTTAAATGCTCTGGCTGGGATTTAGATGTGACTCACTCAATAACATTGACTTCCCGTGAGTGATTCTTGAAAAAGGACTCGTGACAGACAGATCTCATGCAATATATATCTCACGGCTGGCACTCAATTGAAGCTTCCGTAACAACAGGAAACATACACATCTTAATGCATACTACCTCTTGCATTTACGAAAATGTAACTATCCTCTTCAGGTAGGAGAGTTAATATAGTGCAAACACCCTTGTGTAGGAACAAAAGAAAAATCATCCCATATCTCCTTAAAATTCTCACCATTAATTTAGCAAAGATGATCATGGTGACCAAAAGAATGCCCGTGCACGTTTGAAAAGTATATCCCTACTTTTCCATATTTTAAATAAATGCAATATTGCACAATATGTCATGACATATTTATGTCTTACTTATTTATGAGCTGAATTTTCAGCAATGGCCATTTTTACTGCATCGTTCAATAGCACTGCTCTCCTAATTTTGAGTAAAATCACAAACAGCCCAATGATCGGGTGCTTGTCAAATGATAGCAATTTTGTTGAGCGTCCACATTAGACAGCAAATGCGATTTTAACAAATGTAGCACTAAAATAAAGAAATAATGACGCTGTCAGAGGAAAACAGAAAGAGCCTCTTCATCTGAATGATTTTACACGCAGCTCGGAGAAAAAAGGAGGAGGTGTGCTCTTTCACTTGCTGTTTGTACGTGGCAACTCTCAGGGCGTAAAATGAGAGTTTTCCAGTGGTAACTTCATAGCTACAGTAAAGTACTAACACGCTACTTCATGTAGCACCAATGGCCATTTAGAGGGCGTACTCTGAAGCAATGTTACACTGTGTAGGCTTCATTAAATTATCTTAACAGTGACATGACTTGTCTCATTCAAAACATTTGTCCTAAATTACTGACAATTTGTTTAAAGCAACGTTTCATTGCAAAGAAGAAAAACAAATCCATGCAAGACATTTTGCGCTGAAGATTAAACTGATAGTAAAGGTTGGGCATCTGTTGAAATTATCAGTATCATTTTGTAAACTGCTAAACAATAATCCACTAAGCCACAGAAGGTAATCCACTAATGAGTGAAGTTAAACTATGTGGAAAGGCCACATATCCCGTGTAAACAAATTGTTTTAAGCATCCTTACTAGGCTACAACTGAAACTGTGTGGTATGGAGGTTGAATGAAGACATGAAAATGAGCAGTGGACTTACATGGTTCATGAAAAGCCCTTAGTGAATATTACTATACTAGTGTGAGTTTGTGCGTCGGTCATTCTTCAGGGAGAACGGTGATTTCTGCAGCAACAGTATCACCAAAAAGCACTCCTGAGAGTGCAGAAGCTTATCGGTATTTGGGTTTTGACCAAACAGGATACCCAACCTTACTGGCAGTACACTGCAAAGGAACTCTTGCCTATTTCCACAAGTGATCTGGGACAGTATCGCTCTGCCGGATGCCGAGTGGACACAGACGACTTCAAGCCTGCTCTTTGTCAGCTTTCCATAATTGTTCCTTGACCTCTGTGGGCAGGGTGTTGAAGAGGTCCTCCTCTACTACCAGACCGGTTCTCTTCAGCTGTCTACACTCACCCAGCTCCACAGGCAGACATTCCAGACGGTTTCCCCTCAGCTCTAGCTGTGTCAACCCGGTCAGCTCTCCAAACCGTGATGGAAGAGACTGCAGACAATTGTTCCCCAAGTTCAGAGTATGCAGCTTCTTGCACTGGAACAGCTCATTCGGCAGGGTCTCAATCTTTATTAGAAAGTGGGGAGGGGATGTGGTGGGGTAGAGGTGGAGAAATATTCAGAGTTACATCTTCAAAGTATCTTAGCAGTAAAATTAGCAAGTCAGCCACCAAAAATGTTCAGTGCGTGAACAAATGTTGTATTTCACAGACAAATAAAATATCGAATATACGAGCACTCACTCTGTTGGCTGTCACTGCAAGGTACTGAAGATTCTGGAGGAAGCCAATGTCTGTCGGGATACAGGTCAAGTTGTTATGGCTCAGGTCGAGGAAACGCAGCTTGCGGCAGTAAAACAACTGGCTTGGTATCTTCTCAATCTTGTTTCTGTTCAGGTACAACTTCTCTAGGTTGGTTAGAGTGCCGATCTGGATGGGGATGTAGGCGATCTGGTTGTACCAGAGCTTAAGGCAGACCAGCCGGTGAAGGTGCTGGAAGCTGATAATCTCCTCAATGGTCTTAAGGTTGTTGTCCTTCAGATCAATCTCCTGCACGTTGTGCAAACTGAAAATCGAGTGTGGTATACGTTCCAAATCACAGCGAATGAGCTCCAGCTCGGTTAAGTTGACCATCTTCTTCAAGCTGTTGAGCACCATCAGCTTTGTGCCTTCATTGTTGATGGAAAGTTTCTGGAGATGCATGCCAACATCGGTCACCACCTGAGGTAGCTTGGTGAGATTGCTCTTCAGGCGAAGAACTTTGAGCCTCTTGAGCTCCCGGAGTCCATCAATGACGATGTATCGGTTGTTGTCGGCACTGAGATTCCCTGTTAGGTGAAGCTCACTAAGGTTCTTCAAGCTGTAGATCCATAAGGGAATTTCTTTGATGTCAGTGAACTTAATGTGCAAGGACTTCAAGTTCTCCCTTAAAAATGCTAATGCCGGAGCTTCTATTTTTGCTGGTGTGTGGTAAAGCCACATCTCTCTCAAGTTGACCAGCTGAGCAATGATTGGGGGAATGGTGACATCAGGGATAAGTTCTAGTTTAAGGACCTCCAGCTCCATCAGGTCGAATACTGTGTCTGGAATGCCGCTCAGCATGAAAAGGTGCAACTCTAGCTTCTCGTGGGAGTTCTTGGTAATCCTCTGCCTCAGCTTGTCCAGGGTCCACTCATTGTTGAGGTTGAGCTGTCTCAACTTATTTTCGCTTACTTCCGAGAGGAACACCGCAAAACGCTTCGAATACAGCGGGTCATATTGATCTATCATGTGCAACATGAACGCAAAGTCATTCTTCACATCTGGTATGTCACTGTAACTGCTCTCTTCGCGTATTGACTCAAAGGAATACTTCTTGAGAGAACGCCGAAGCATCCAGCACAGGGTGTACATGCAGATCAAACCATACACCACTACTAAGCTAATGTAGAAACAAGCCAAGATTTTAAAAAGTGTCGCCAATGGGTGAGCACAACGATACATGCTGTAACCTGTCAGACTCTGTATGTCCACTATACAATCAACACTGAATTGAATATTGTGCACATAATATCCTGTGTAGCAGATGATCAAAATGAATTTGATGACTTTGATGATAGTTTGACGGATGTACAGTCTGTACACAATGTCGCCTTCTTCCACGTGTATACGGAATTTCTTCACTTTTTCAAACAGGGCCTTGGCCTGTTCGCCTTCCTTCTTCTCTAAAACCCCGGTTTCTGTTCTGTCTACAATGCTTTGCTCAAAGCGCATCTTTGTCCTTTGTAGCATAGGGACACTTGCTTCAACATCCTCACTGAGAACAGACTCCTTGTGGTTCATTGAGCCATTCATTTTCATGGGCTTTGGATCACTCTCTTCAACGACCGTCTCTGACAGCGCCCTCGTAGTCCAGGGGGAGTCAAAGCATTTGAGCAGGATGGACACAAAATGCTCTAGTTTGGAGCTGGTCCGAGGGAACTTGAACCAAAAGTTGCTGCAAGCCAGGAAAATAAGAGTGTGGAGTAATACTAGGTAGGGAAAGTACTTGGCAAACCAGTGCAATCTATTCTCATAGCACACAGCATCCACATAGTTGTACTGGTGTCGGTCCAGATCATACTGAATCCCTTTGGGCTCCAAAACCAGTGGTGGGGCAAGGGTGACATTTAGGTCCCCCTTGCAAGTCTGATTGACCACCCATTTGCAGGGTAGGCAGATCATCTTGTCCTGGGTGACCTGCAGCGTTCCCCCAAACACAGAAATCATGAGCATGACAATGGAGATGTAGTCTGTGAACACGTCCCACCATGGCTTCAGGATGCGGTATGCTGGCTGTGTGTCCACAAAGTACCGCAGCTCAGTAATGGGGATCATGGTTTATCTGGAAGTAAAGAGTGCAGGGCATAATCATTATCGAGTAGACACATCGACCGATACATGGAGGTAGTACACATCTTGTTAACAGATTCTGTAATCACTGAAACACACAAAAAACAGTGTTGAATTACACAAAATTAAAAGGAAAAAGCACTCCTCCCACAGTGCCTGAGTAACCTTCACCTGAAGCACAGCAAACTACAAAGCCGAAAAATCAATACAAGAATGCTAGCTAACAAGGTAGTGCATCAGAACATTTCACATGGTTAATTTGAAGGTTGTCAGTATCAATGAAATGGAGACTTCTGCTTGTCATGATGAAGAATTGCTAAATTGACTTCATTGACATAGTTACTGGGTTATTGATTTTACCATTGTCAAATAAGTACAATTCATCTTTTCACATGGTTCTCATACTGGGCGGCATTTCTAATACAATGATAAACAAACAATCCATAGGATATAGTCAGTTCAAGGGTCAACTGGTAAGATTTTTCTTTTATTTGGCTGGTTTATTTAACATGGACAATGCATATAGATTAACAACAAAGGAAATAAACCAGATTTAGTTAAAGGGATTATTTAAATTTAAAATAATGGGTTGTCCATCTGAACAAAAATATGCACAACCGATATCAAACAGACAATAAGACAGCCGACTTCACAAAGATGCAGTCTGACAAGCTAATAAAAACACACTTACAGGAAGGAAAGTGTTATTTGATGTTGTGTTAGTCAAAGAAAACCTGAAGGAAAAGGATTAATCACGTTTTCCAGTTGTGGAATAATCCTCTGTGCTACTCTAAACCTGGCACGGTGGTGGCAGGATGACACAAATTTACTAGTCATGCAGTACATCAATAACTGAAAAGCAGAGATGAAGAAGATCAACAAGTAGATAAAACTTTTCCTATTCCATTTCAATGCTTTTATACTTACGAATCATAAAAACAGAATAACTCCATATATAAACTATAGTCTAGGCATACTGAAGTACTCCTTTGCTGCTGCAGAACTTCATGGCCTCATAAAGCCTCTCGGTATTGTGCGAGTGTGACACACCCAGCGTGTAAGCTGGAGAAGTCACTCTTCTAAAGATGATGTTCCGTTTTGGCTTGTTTAACCCAAACAACACACCACCAGAGGAGCCACCTTGCTCCCCTGCTCTCTATTCTTAGCCATTTCCGTTAATAATATCCAGAGTATTGTCTGTGGAGGCCTTGAGAAGCACCTCCCTCGGCCTTCAGGAGGAGATCCTGTTTACCTTATAGGAGGCGATGTCCCAACCAGTGTCTCTCTGGAATATTCTACCATCACTTTTTGCGCCCCCAAAGCAGTTCAGTCATCACAGCTTATTATTTGTTAAAAAAAAAAATTAAATGTTTGGTTAAAAAGTCAAGATGCTTAGTCTGACCCTCAGTCAAACCGGCTCAAATTCAGAGATTTTTTTCATATTACAGTTCCGGTGCTGTAACCTGGCTACCAAGCTGCCTGCATTTCAATAAATGCAGCGTATAAACACCTCAAACACTCACCAGATTGGAAGTGTTATCTGTGCTCCAGTGCCCGATGCTTTCCCTGATGGACAATCCATTCTCTATGGATATTAAGCTCTTCATAGGCTCTTGTCTCTCTCATCTCCACGTGTTTCATCGGGAGATCTGGAGGAGAGAGAGGTGTTGACTTTTAGATATTTAATACCGTGCTTGGTGACATTTAGATGTACCTTTGATTGCATCAAACATACTCCTGGCCTAATCAGGCTTGTCAAAACTTGTCCAATTATACGTTTTGAAAACAACACTGCACCATGAACACGACCTGGCTTTATCGTTCTTGAATGTGGATATCATACCTGATCTTTTTCTTATTACAGTCAAGACACACGCGTTAATTGGCTGTGCCGAATGTCATACACGCAGCCCAGGGTAACGTTAGCTTGAAAAGTCTCTCTCATCTACATAGGTAATTTAGCCATGTTCTGGGATGATCCAAAAGCTACAGGCTACTAACTTAACAATGGGGTGGTAGCCGTTCAACATTAATAATTTGACACGTTATCTAACGTTATGACAAAAATACCGCTATCTGCTGGCTGACTGACTGCAAACTAGACCCGTTAGAAACAGCCGCCACACACAGATTTTACCAAAATAGCTAATGTGTCTTTAGCTTGTGAACTAGCTGCGTAGCCACCAGTTGGGTTCTCTGTCATGATTACATCCCGAAAAACGCTGAGGTTAATATGACAGTAGCATATAGCTAACATCGATAAAATACTAAGTCGTTCTACGTACAAATTGAATTGGTTTGCGATTAAATCCGGCATTACATTAATATAATACTTGCTAGCAGATTTGTTGTAGCTAGCTGCTCGGCTAGCTAGCTGTTGTTTTTGAAGACCGCACTAACGTCACTTTCACCGCCAGGCCGAGTGGGGGCGTGATAATCTTTTTTAGAAGCGCAGAGGAAGAAGCGCCTCTTCTCTTTTCCTACACGGGAAGAGTTTGTGACTGAACTATAAGGCTACATCTTATGTTTTGATTTTTGACAGCACCGGCAGTTCGTTTATTTTCATTTGAGAAATGTTGTCAATGAAGTCTTTGCGGCTTATGTGCATATCTCGAGCTTTGCAGCACCCAATTTGGCCGATGACGAAGCAACGGAGGTTTTTCGAAGCCGTTACAACACAATATAAGCTCACCACCTTCTGCAAAGTGGACACACGGAGAAGCAGTTTGATCTTCAGACCACTGCGAATGGAGGGAATTCACACAGAGTACACGTCCAAGACTGAAATGTGTTTCCATAGATATTTCTGTACGGCTCAAGGAAAACTGAACTGTTGGAACTGCAATCAGCCTCTGGCGAAACCACCAGCCTTCTTCTGCCTGTCATGTAAAGTAGTCCAGCCTGCAGAAGAAGAGACATCATACTTCCAAATCATGGACTGGTGAGCTTGATCTGTCTCTTATGAACTGTTTATTACTCAGCATCCTGTCTTTATTGGTGTTTTGCCTCTTTGCAGTGACTACACATTCACACTGGACACACAAAAGCTGCAAAAACGGTACCTGCAGCTCCAGAGGTTACTGCACCCAGACAACTTCAGCCAGAAATCCGTGGTACGTTTAGGGAGTCTGGAGAGTAAAAACACTCTTTGAGTCAGTGCTGTTTTGTTACAAGAAATCAGAGCCGAACCTCCATTCTCACCTTGGCTTATGACTGTCTATTTTGTCTTGCTTTGCACACAATTCTTGGACCAAGAATTTAAGTAATTAAAATGAGAAGTTATCAAAGTTTTTCAAAATAAGAGACTTAAGTTGGCTCCTTATTCCTGTTTTCCATTCCACATTACATGTCATTGACAGTCACTTTACTTATTTTTTTGTCTTGTTTTATCATGTATGTTTGATCTTTTAAATCAATAAGTCTCAAAATCTAACTCTGCTACAAAAGAGGCAGTGTAACTCAAAATTCAGAATAACAACAACTTTTGCTGTGCTGTAGAAATTGCACATCTGCTGATTTTGAACCCCCCTCCCTCTACAATGTCAACAGCTCTCTAGAATTGGACACTGTAGCCATGGTGAAGCTATTCTTGGCTATTAAAATAGAAAATTAAAGTAAAATTTATTGTAGATTTTTCTGTAAATACAGTTTTTAAATACGGGTAACATTTTGCTTGGTTGTTAGCAAATAATTTGTAAGCAGGTTGTAACCTGGTTCCAAACATTTATCTGTGATGTGTTGACATTGAGCAGTTCACTCAAGTTTCAGAGTTTTTAAGGAAGAAATACTTGCTGGATTTTTAGGATTTAGATTAAAGCAGAAATGGCCAAATGAGTACGAGTAACTAAACCCAAAAGCTGCAAAAGAGTAAAAAAATGGATTGTACGTGTGTGCATTGATGTCAGTGAAAATCAACGTGTATTATATAGTCATTAAATGTCTATTGATTACAAAATATCAGCAAAGCTTGATATCAGTGACGCATATAGGGGCTGTCAGGGTTATCAATTCGGCTGGTATGTGATTGCTTATAGTGGAGAATAACAAGGGGATAAGAAAAGCGGGCTGCAACAAGATTTTGTGTCGACGAAAGTGTTCACCTTCAGGCTGAATCACATTTAGCCCAAAACTCTGTTGAGCTGATAAGGCTGGTAGGCTTATAAAACTTGCTGAGTGCACCTTTAAAAATGTCACAAAACTAAATAGACTTGTTCCGGCTCATCTCAGGCATTTAAAATTGAAAGACTTTATGGCTTATTTTATAAAGAGGTAAATACTTGACAAAAGTTTCACATTAGCTGGTTTTCCCCTGTGGATCATTAAAGGTAATTGCATGGCATTTTAGAAGAATAAGCGTTATGAGTACAAGGAGGAGCTTTGCAGGTAATTTATCCTGTATACTCGGGTGGAAAAGCACAATGCAGAACGTAGACATGATATGAAGTGAAAGCTAAAGTCAAATTCAGCAGAATGTGGGGGAAAACAGGGAGAGCTACACTGAATGGTTTTTCACACACAGCCTATCCAATATTGTACTGACTTTGTTTTATTTATAAGCACCCCTGGCCATTTTTTCTTAATTAGACATCTCCCAGTCTCAGGGGTCTTCATCATATATAGAAAACTCATTACTTATACAAGGCTACAAGGCAGCCATCCACTGCATTAGATGTTATTACAGAAACAGCTCTACACGATGGGCCCATGGGCCACAGCTTGAGACTATTGATTTTCACAAGAGCTGACAGTCTTGATAGCTGCAAAATGTACTCAAACCTGCCAACCATTTCCAAGATATTTTCCTCCCCCATCTTGTTCCACACATCTGTTGTGTCAAACGTACACCTGCATCCCTTGAAGGATTCCAAACTGCTCAACGACAACAGGAGCTGTATGTCACATATCTAATTATCAGTATTGCCGAGGCTTTTGCAAATTGATAAAAAGCAGTCAAGTGCCTCATTTAATTTCATTTTGTTATAGTTTGATGAGTATGAATATTGTTTCTCTAACAGCATATGTGCACAATGCTATTAGAATATTACTTTTCTTCTTTTCTTTTTCTTTTTTAATCCTTTACAGAAAGAACAGGAGTATTCAGAAAACCAGTCAGCTCTTGTGAACAAAGCATACGAGACTCTGCTTAAGCCTTTGAATCGTGGCCTTTACATGGTGAGTTTGAATATGTTGGCTGAATGTATGATGTATAATTTATTTCCTTACCAGTGAGTGCTCTCCTTCTGATCACACGTTCTGAAGAAGCACAAGTGGTATAATCCATGTAATGGTGGTTCAGTGTGGTGAATTTCAGTGGTGTGTTTCAGTTGGAGCTGGAGGGGCTGCCTATCGAAGAGGTCACAGACTCTCAGGCTGATGCAGAGTTTTTAATGGAGCTGATGGAGATCAATGAAGCACTTGATGAAGCGCAGACCACAGAAGAGGCCAATAAGATCGGCCAAGATACCAAAGGTAAACACACACTCAGCGATCACCTCTACAATCCACTATTAACGTTCTTGGCTCTCTCGTTTTATAAGATGATAATGCAATTCTTTTGTTGATGCGGTGTCAGACAGGTGTTGATTCATTTCAGTTTTCACACCCATCCGAAAACTTTGTATTGATCGGCTTCAATACTTTCCTCTAAAGGGACAAGTGAACTGAAATCGTTTTGCCATTTTCTACTCTAAAGTGTTTTGAAAGCAGAGAATCCACCAAAAGAAATTAATACAGTAAGTATACAGAATACAACAGTTATTCCCTAATTTTGCTAAATGTCAATATTTTATTAATAATAGAGAACAAATTTGTTCAAAACAAAGTTATTCAAGTGGAGCTTTTCCCCTCCCATCCCTTTTTAGTCTTGTGTGCCTAAAAGCTCACGATGTCAGCTGTTTCTCAGTGTCATGAAGTGTTTGTGCTGACGGATTCTGTTGTTAATTGATAAGCTGCTTCTTTCTCTTTCCTTTTTTTTTTTTTTACAAATGAAAAATCAATATACTGCATGCATAATTGTAAAAATGAATTTGAAACAGAATAGTATCATACGATCTGAGGTCGACAGAATCTTAAACGCTCTCTCTCTCTCTGACCTTTGCTCCACGTCCCATCCACCTGCAGCCCCCTGAGGAAGCAGTGACGTAATAACAGAGGTGTGAAAGAGAGATCTCCAGGCAAGGGGTCAGATTGCTGCGCTCAATGACCTCGATTACACACACACCCGGCCAGCTCCTTAATTCTTTTAAAACTTCACACCGGTCGTGTGAAATATTTCCGCGGATCAATGATTTAATCTGGACACGCACCGATAGCGCTGAGCACTGATTCAAAAAAATGCAGGCTGTCACTGATGAGTGATTCCGGTACGAATGGCACGTTAATCTTCCCATTCAGAATATACAGTACTCTGTGTGTTCAGATGAGTGCTCCGCTTGAAGAATGTACACGGGAAGTAAAACTGACAAAAAGTCATTTGAATTAAACGTGTGTGAGCGGTTTAGGATATTAACGTGGGTGCGCCTCAACCTCCGGATCAATGAAAATTCTAATGCGATTAGCACACGTAGACCTCAGAGGAAACACCGTTTTCTGCCACCAAAGATACCAAAGTCCTGCAGGATTGCCAGTGACACGCCCTCATGTGCGCCCCTCTGCCTACCGTGGCGCAAGGCAAGTCACCAAAATACCAACCTGGACGAGTCACGCAAAACAAGCAGACCGTGTCCCAGGAAAGTTCACACCAGCGCACCCGCACGAACATCGAGCCCTGTAACTCAAACATCGAGCCTGTACCGTTCTCTCGGTTTGTGCCACGCATGCACTCACCCACTTGTGAAGAAAATTTCAGCCTGACTCATCTGACCGTATCACTTCTTTCTATTTCTCAGCATACCAGCATCATTACATTCGTAACCACACGTTTGTCTGCAGATTCCACACACTGTTCTGCGAGGACAGCATGATCACTTCTCTGGCACCTGACGAGTAGTCACCCTTCGTTCTTACGTGTCACAGTAATGCACAAGCAACGCAGTCAAACGATGTATACTTTCAACCCCAATTTATGAGCGTTTAGACCCACAGAGCTCAAATCGTGAACCCTGTTTCAACCCTGTTGGTGGTTTTTGTTGTTTTGATGAAAGGATATTTGGGACAAAGAAAGTTCAAGATCCATTTTTGAATGGAACGTTAAAGAGAATTGGCGACGGCCAGGAGCAGCGATTTGGCCGAGTTGGAACTTAGACGTTATCGCTCCGGGTTGATCCAAAACTAGGGTCAATTAGCCTTGTTAAATTTTGTTTTTGTACGTTTTTGTACATGCTTCAGAGAGGGATATGATGCTAATTGCTTAATTGTATCACGCTGGACACCTGCCTGGAAGCATCTGCACTCATTATGCCTCTCCACTCCTTTATTCAGATTTTTCCTTTAATTTGTCACCCCTCTGTAGCTCAGACAGTGTGACGCAAATGACACACTGCAGGACACATCCAGGGCTGAAGAATCGTGTAGCAGAACCGGCATAATTACTTATAGCCGACGCACAAAAACGAAAAGAAAAAAAAAACAAAAACCCACTCACCCTCTAACAATATCATTTAAATTTTTTTAATTGCATTTCATCTGCGCATCAAGCTGTTTCCGCGCGAGACTAGCACGCCCTTGATTAGAAACCAGAAAACTCGAGACCAAAGGTGCCGAGCTGTTAACACTTACAGAAATGTGTTTCTTCTTCTTCTTCTTCTTCTTCTTCTTCTTTTACTCGCAGCGACACTTGCAGACTTGACAGCGCAGATAGACGCCGCCCTTCATAAAGGTATTATGCTCAGATGTTGCACAGACACGTTTTTGTCCTCCTCCCACTCATTTCTTTTTGTTTTGGTTTTAATCTATTCTGAAGCGTCTCTTCTTGTCTCCGAGTGTCATTGATGAGTCATTGATTCGACTTCCTTTTTTCTCTCCCTCCTGTTTTTCTATTAGGGGAGCTCCAAGCTGCCAAAGCGTTGCTTACCAAGATGAAATACTTTGCAAATATCGAGGAGAAAGTGAAAGAAAAACTTCCTGTCTTCCTGTGAAAAGTCCCCCCACCCCCTCCCCCGTCTCTTTTTGTGTTACTAATTTAATATTTCTGTTCACTCCAACCATCACACACCAGCACACAAATTGTTATCATACATTTGTCTTGTGATTTACATTAATGGTTGAAAATGAGAAATAAAGGGCTGCCACCAATTGAATTCATTGTTATTTATTCTCAACTGGCTCTTTTGATTAAAAAGTGTACAGATATGACGCGTGTGTAATTGGATACATATCTCCCTCGAAACATGCTAGTTTCACAAGCTTAATCATATCTACTTGGAGCTAATGCATCATTAAATATTACAGAGATCTGTAATTGGCTCTGATTAAAATGCTGCTCTGAGTGTTTATATGATTACCCTGCCTATCAGCGCGCCA
>OMNV01005232.1:14495-32617 GCA_900303265.1 Brotula barbata | reverse complement strand
CAAGCACGCACACACGCGCACACACACACACGCGCACACATTCACATACATGCATGCATAAGCATACAAATCACAAATGTGTGTGCAGACAAACAAACACACCCATACACACACACACCCCTCAGGTCGCACAGCTGTATGTAGGTCAACCCTGCCTTGTCTCTCTCTCTCTCTCTCCCCCTCCCACCCCCTCTCTCCCTCCCTCCCCCTCCCTCTCTCACTCTCCCTCCTTTCAGCCATTCTCCCGTTACTTTTTCTATGGATATCTTCATTTGCCTCCCTCTCTCTCTCTCTCTCTCTGTCTGTCTCTACTCTCTCTCCCCCTCCTCTCCCCTCCTGCCCTACTTTCAGTTGGATCCAGAGTACCAATGACATCATCCCTTTTCATCCTTTTTTTATGCTTGCTCGCACTGCAGCCACTACTACCTGCACCACTTTCCCTCCTCGCCATCCTCATCCTCCTCTTCCTCTCCTCCACCGTGACTAGCACTACAACCTTTCCCGTCAAGCTAAAAATAGACCCGAGCGTGGGATCAGGCGTTAAGATTCACCCATCATTTGCATTTGCGATGCTCGTGTCCGCCGGGCTGCTGCTGCTCATCCACGCTGCAGCTCTGTTGCTAGGCGAAGCGCCGCTACAACACAGGCGGAACACTTTGGCAAAGCCATACCCAACCTACACCCCCCGCCCCAGACCCCCGCCTGTCTTTTACATTCAATTCCAGTCCTTCAGTCTGTCTCACGCTCATTTGTACTTGGGTGAACATTCACTGCACTCCAACGCCTGCACTTCACTCTCAGAAAACATAGTGACCATGAAGAATACACAGGTTAGCATTTGGCTAACATCTGTTGCTGTCCAATATTTTGAAAAGCAATGAATCTACTGATTGTGTACGTTACTGATCAAGTTGATATAGGAGTATTCATTTGTCCTTTTCGTCTCTCTTACCGTAAGACACAAATTCCAAGTGCCAACTCATAATTTTAATATATCATCATAATTCAGCCAGTTTGATATATATATCGTATTGCCATTTAAGACACAGATATAATGCATGGGACGTTGTCACTGTAAGAGTTTTGTTACATTTACATCGGTTGTTATTGCATAGTGCAGAAACAGAGTGAATGTAGCGCACACAAGGCTGCTTGTTTATTCACAAACATATAAGAAACTAAAACAGCAGGAACATAAAGCAAACAAACAGAATAACAGTTGTTGTTTGAGCTTTAAGTGTTCGATGCAACGGGTGTGTTTCTGCCTGTTTATGTTCTGTTGCCGTGACAACCCTGAAGAAGTTAGCTTAGCTTAGCTCATGGGTCCAATGTCGCTTTACAATTTGCCATTTACAGAATAATTGATCATGTATGATTAACTGACTATATGTGATTAACTGATTTTATATGATTAATTGATTATACATGATCATCAGATTATCCATGATTAACTGATTATATATGTTTAATTGATTATATATTGGCTAATTGATTAAATACGATTCATTGATCATATATGTTTAATTGCTTCTATATTGTTGAATGATTATATATGATTCATTGATTGAATAATGTTTAATTGATCATATATGGTTAACTGATTATAAACTGATTATATATGATTCATTGATTAAATAATGTTTAATTGATCATATATGGTTAACTGATTATAAACTGATCATATATGATTCATTGATTAAATAATGTTTAATTGATCATATATGGTTAACTGATATAAACTGATTATATATGATTCATTGATTCTGTTTCATTGATGAGATGCGTGAATTTTCTTTCTTTCTTTTGATCTACAGTCAGATTTCTTTTGGTCGACGATCAAGAATATTCATGAAGCTCGAACCAGAATACCACTTTGTGATTGGCTGAGCCATCTTAAGCACTCAGCTGAGAAATCCTACCAACGCTCAAACTCACCTGCCGGACTCAGCTCGCTCAGCTTCTTGGCCCTGGACATCACCCCTTGATCTTGGCCTTTTTAGTCAAACAAATGCATTCTATTTGCATTGGCAAGATGTTCCACAGTTTGTCCTTGTTTGTGGTCATTTCCAGTATATCTGTAACATGTTTATCTCTGATCACATTAAATATATTCTTCTGTAACATCCCTGATCCCACCCAGAAGTGAAATACTACACATCATGTCCTACACAACCACTGAGCTGCAAGGACGTGGACTTAGAACATGAGTTGGTGGTTCCACTTTATGGACGACTGGGTAGTAACAACTATGGTATTTCCTCATTTAGGCCTTATCTTAACATCTGAAAGCGCCAGTGAACACGTGGAACCATTAGTGTGTGAAAACCTTTGTGACATAATTAAGCTGTTATAGATTATGCATTTGATGGATTGGTTTTATGGTTGTGTGCTAATTTTATGTGGTACGATGAGGATTTTTCATGTTTACTGCAGCATAACTCAACTTTACAGAGGCGTTTATGATCCTGTGCTGCACCCTTGTTACTGAGAGAGCACGCCGGCCTTTTTTCTACGTCTTTGCCTCCCTCATCCGTTCTTGTCATCTCTTTTTCTAGCGGCTGCAGTTCTCGTGCCCGCCACTCCCGTCTTCTCCCTTTTCCTCTTTCCTTCTTCCTCTGCTCGTACGTTCTTTCTTTGTCTTCCTTTCCTATATCAGACCACATATATCCACCCCTCCCTCTCTCTTTCTCTCTCTATCCTTTCTTGATAGCCCATCCCCCCATCCGCATCTTCTTGTTCCCTCTTCTCTCTCTCACTCCTTAGGCACACACACCCTCTTCATCCTCGCCATTCTCCTCTTCCTCTGTGTCCTTCCTTACATCCTACTTCTCATTAAGAACTCAAACGCTATCTCATAATATTAAAGCCATAATCCTTATTATTTCAATTTTTTATATAATTAACATATTTATTACCTTGTTATTTCTAGTTTTTTTGTTAGAGTCACTCATTTTTTTGGTTTTGACACACACCTATGTATAGGGTTTTTGATACTGCATGTCTGACCTGACATTCCTGGGAAAACTATGCAGACTACTCCAGCTTGGTGGCATCAAGTTTGGGTAAACAAACAAAAAGACAGCGGGTGAAAATGACAGGAAAAGAGACAAAATGTCACGTCTCTTACAAAACCAAACCTTGTTCACAAGATGGTAAAGTACATGAAGAAAGCAAACGCTGTCAAGCAGGTGGTGCACTGAAATCTGTCTCCCGGTTGCATAAATCCCACAATTCCTAATTAGTTTCTGAATGTTTTGATAGTTTTTTCCTCTTTAGGCTCCAAAACTCTTATAAAGGTACACGATGCACTGTGGATCTTACAGCCCAACTTTTATGAAGGCACAGGAACACCAGCATTCCTAGCTGACTTATCAGAGAAGTCCTGATATCCGGCTGTGGCGTCTCTGATGAGTCAGCGAATCCGGGTTCATGCTTAACAAATCTTGGCTGAGCAGATCTTCTTTTCTCTCATCTCCACATGGAGCAGCCAAGAAGAAAAGGAAGAAAAAGCAGAAGAAGAAGAAGAAGAAGAAGAAGCAGTAGAAAAAGAATAAGAATAAGAAGAAGATGGAGACGTGTTGGTGCAAGAAATCCCATGAATTCTTGTAAAATGACTTCCAGTCATGATCTCTGGCTGCCAAAGAACAAATGTCTGGTGCAGCATCAAGGGGTGTCAACACTGAATCCTACCAATCATCTGGATCAGAGGTCTTCAATTATTGATTACTTCTGTCTGTTGATTGATGCCTCTCATTGGCTTTGTTCTCGCCTTGTAATCGGTAGGAATTAATCCCACTGTTTTCGGTTTTGTCACAGACTCTGGATGTCTTTCCCCCGGTGCTTTGTTGTCTGTCACTGTTCACATATTGATTTCATTTCTCTGAGGCTCTAAATGACGAAAGAACAATTAGATTTTTTCGGCTCGCTTTTCTTGACCGCTGAGGGTAAAAATCACAGCTGGGACAACAGAATCAAGGAGAGGGCTAAAGCGTCATGAGAGGACATCATGTGATGGGTGGTTCTGCACCTCTTTAATCCCAGGAAATGACTTAAATATTGATCCAGACAAATCAACAAAGAAACACCCTGTAACCGAAGATTTACGAGAATTGTGACAAATAAAACTGTAACTGGGATTTAGGTCATCCAGACAATTTAAACTCTGAATCAGACATCGCAACTTTGAAAAGATTAAAAATCAATATGTCATGAATTTATTAAAGGTTACGTCAGGCAGCGCAGGATCATGAACTGTAAGATACCTGCAGACTAAAAAAGGCATAGGAGAAAGACGTGGAAAATATTTCATTTAATAAACAACTACTCTCTTTTTTATCGTTAACTGCTCTGCTCTTGCTTTTACTGTTCAAAGTCGTAAGTAAATAGATGTAATGAAGAGATTACTGCAAACTAAGAATTTCAATGTGCGTATAGATATGACATGTGACAATAAACTTTGAATCTTTGAATGTTGCTGCTGTTGTGTCTTCCCTGTGATTTATGGCGACAAAAAGCTATCTGATCTGATCTTTCCCTTCCTCTCTTTCTCTCTGATCAAACTGTTTTAGATGAGCACCATCGATCACCAGTCAGGCTCAGTTTCCTCTCCTGCAGCAATGGTAAATCAGTTCTTCATGTATATGACTGAATCTCTCAAGGGAACGGCACAAATACTGAACGCTTGGAGCCCAAACGGAGACTTCGACACAAAAACACGCCGCTTCTGTTACTTAGAAAGCACAAAACCTGCAGTGTGGCCTCTTTAAATGCACTAAAAAACCTTAACACAAGTGCAGAATAAATATGGCCCAATCTGTCTTGAATTGCATCTACAATTTGACGTCTTTGGTCAGTGATGGTGTTTGGATTTTGCAGGTATATCTTAAGGTCTCACCTGCGTTTCCGCAACTTCTTGTTTTCCGTCTTGAGCACGTGGAGCTTCTTGGCAAAGCAGACCACGATCATGAAGAGCAGCAAGACCACCAGAGCCGAGGCTCCCACGGCCAAACACATCACCTGGAACTCCGTGACCACCGACTCACAGCGAGAACCTTTGTGCCAGATGTAATCCTGGACGTTACATCTGAGAGACAGAGAAAACACTTTGATTTACACCTCTGTATTCAAATCAGCTCATAAAGCGTGATGAACAAACGAAGACACTGAGTCAGAAACAACCAGTATGGTTCATTGTTTTTGGTTTTTGCATTCTGCTGCTCAGAAGACAAAACTCAAAATATGCTTTCAAAGAAGATAAAAATAAAGATAACACTCAAATTAGTTCTTCAAATGACCGACTGCACTTCAAATGAAATTTCTATTATCAGATGAACCCCATTTATATATTTAGAATGTTTTGCATCTGATTGTCACCTGCTTTTATCTACAAAATACGTGCAAATTAAAACAAATAAAACATAATTCTTAATTATTAATAAACCTATAACTATATAAAAGGGACATGTTTAAGGTGCTTGTGAGTGAATTTAGGCCTGGTTTTGAAGGTGGGCGGAGTTAATGTACAACTTCAGTCAATACAGATGCTTCATTTTTGTCTAGAATCAGACAACCTGAGAGGATTCATATGGCAAAAGATGATCTGTGCTGCTATTATTGCTCTGACAGTGGGGGAATAAATTGTAAAGGGAAGTCTTTAAAATGTGGGAAGTGCACGGAAAAGTCAAATCTGCAGAGAGTTAAAGTGGGAGTAGGCAGGGTTCGAGAGAGAAACCAAAGAGGCAGATGGAGAAAATCAGGTTGAAATATGGAGACGGGCGGAGAGGAACGGGAGGGAAGACGAACGGTGAGACAAAGACAACAGGGATAGGATGAAGAGGAATGGAAGGCGAGAGGAAGAACTGACCAGTGTGCTACACGTGCAAGTCAGATTAGTGCTCATTCACTGTAACCAGAATCAATTAATCAATCAACCAACCAACCACCCAATCAATCAATCAATCAATCAATCAACCAATCAATCAGTACAGGAAAGAGGCAATAAGATCAAAGGAAATGAAACGGTAAGTTAAAAGAAACCACGGAGACACAAAAGTCAAATACAATTCACTGTATACATGTTCAATATATAATATATAAGATGAAAATAGCGATAGTGACAATAGGAAAATTACTTAAGGCCTCCCGAAAATAATTCAAATATAAATAAGAATTCATAATAAATAAATCTCTAAAAGAAGGAAAATAAATGATAAATAAAATTATAATCACTGAAAAAAATTCTCCTCAGGTGTTTGTCCAGCTTAAGATCTTCTGTTCCCTTCAAACCAGCATGCAGCTGCATCAGTGTGTGTGTGTTTGTTTATGTACCTCAGTGTGTTTGTATCATCGATACGTTTGTAAAATGATGCATTTTCAAGCCTCGTTTATTACTCAAGCGTTCCACATAGTTCTGTTTACACACACAAACACACACTCTCTGTTCCTAATTATCCCTCAGTGCTTTGGTGTGGAATCTGTAAACATTCATACATTCATAAAATCCTTTCAAAAGATGTTGCACGTCAAATAAATACTCATCGTGCTCAAAAACATAAAAGTGTTTTTGTTTGGTGATCCACCGCAGGCGTGTAAGCACCATGGAAGGGTCACGGCATGGCGCTTTTATCTGGAGAAAGATAACACGGTCGCTTTGTCTGTCTGAAAATAGCATGAGAATATGAAGTAAAGAGCTCAGAGCAAAACACACACACACACACACACACACACACATAAGGAGTCACACACAAACACAAACTATCATAAAAGACATTTGAAAGACATTTTATGTCTTCTAACACAATGCATATGGTTATCCATGTGTGGATATATGGGGGCACACACTCACACACACACACACGCCATCTGAGTCCCAGCCTCCCTCCATTACTGTTTGGCAGAGTGCGATGTCCTCCCGGGGACATAAACGACAGCGGCAGATGGCTTCGTTTGCGTCGACTGCTCGGCGTTTAAAGGGACCGATATATCTCAGGCCATAACAAGACGCTAACGCTGCCTCATGTGGTGCATCATTCACTTTACGAGGCCCAGAGTGGCTCTCACGCTCCTTCCACACCAAAAAAAAACACTGATGGATGATGAAAAATGCAAAGTTCATCTTTACCACCGATGGGGCAAACGATTGACTGAGTCAAAATACTCTTAATACTATAAGATAAAAACACAAATAATAACATAAGCTACAAGAGAACTCAATTAAAGAATATCCTTTGTGATGTGAATATTTAGAATGTCCTACAAATATTAAATAATTGTAATAATTCACATAATTTTAAATAAAAAATGAAAAAAATGTTCTTAATTCTAGAAATTTGGAAAATAAAAAAAAGTAAAATAAATAAAGTTGGAAATTGGAATCAGAGGACATCAGAAAAACCAATATGGAGAATACTCTGGAAGTTTTAGTGAAATATTCTTTACTAAGCAACTAATCAATATCGTTTTTATTGATATTTTTTGAGAAAAATATAGATCCATGATTACAAAAATCTGATTACAGATGCAAAAAATTCTACATAAATTCTAAGGCAAAAACATTAAATTAAATTCAAAAATTTAAATAAAAATAATAATGTATTTTCCATTTATTCTTGAGAAATTTTCTCTTCAGTCCTACGAGTTGTGAAATCAAAGTGTCACAAGCCAAAATGTCTTCTTCTGTGTCAAAGTTTTTTCTTTTCTTGGTGCAGGTTTTTATGATTAAGTTGATGCCGCAGTCATTTGTTGGTGTTTCCGTACACCGGCTGTGTCCTTTTGAAGAATGTGTTGGTTTTCCAACATTTGACCACAGACCTGTGAGTTCAAATGCCTGAAACACTCAAACACTTAAAGTGTGGTTTCAGAGAATCCCATGAGTTCTAATACTCAAAATATAAAGTATCAACTAATCTTCCAGTTTGTGTAAAGAAGGCGGAAACAGAACATTTGTGGGGTTTTTCCACCCTCAGCAGTGTTTCACAGGCAGCTCAGAGTGAAAACACATTTCAGAACATGTGTCAAACATCCAGCACCGCTACAGAAACATCAGAACACAGAACGTGCATGGGTTAGGATGATGTTAACGCATACACACACACACACACACACACACACACACACACAAACACAAGCACACACTCTCTTCCAGAGGGGTATGCAGTGAATGAAGGTGTTTGGGTCTATGGACACACTCCTGCCATGCTAAAAAGCTTCCTTTCGCCACACACTTCCTGCAACCATCCTGAAGACCACTGGCATCGAGCCAGAGGGCAGTGTGTGTGTGTGTGTGTGTGTGTGTGTGTGAGAGATATTGCAGATATCACATTGCACTTTTTTTCAAATGCACTCACCCTGCGAATGTCTCTGTGTTCTTACAGAAAAAAAGGTTGATGTCAGGGAGGAGAGAGAGAAACGCATAAAGGACAAGGGCAAGAGAGGATGGCTGGTCGCCATGGCAACCCAGCTGAGCGGCAAAAGAACAGATGCAGCACTGACATGTCATTCCATCACACACACACACACAGTCTGGCTCGGGTGCCTCTAGAGAGACAGCATGTCATGTCGCCTTTTTCTTTCTTTGTTTTTCTTTCTTTCTTTCTTTTCTTCCTTCCTTTATTTCCTTCCTTCTCTCCTTCTGATAGCATCTTCACTCTCTCCTTCCTGCTTTTGTCTCGCCGCTCGTCTTCTTGAAAATCTCTTTTCTTGTTCACTGACTCTTCACCGCCCTATCTTTCTGTCTTTCTTGTCATCTTGTTCTTCTCCTCTTCCTCCTCCTCCTCCATCCTTCACTTTCCTCCGACTGATTCACCGCCACCACCACCCTCCTTTCAGTTTGTGCTGTCATTTATTTTCACGTCTCATCACAGAAGCAGCATCATGACAGTCCAAGGTGGGCACCCTCAGGGGCTATGAGGGAATTGCCCCCCCCAGCCTGTTTTGTCTACATCATAATTCAAGACAAAGTTATCAGATATTTCTAATATTTCAAACACACCACACTGAGCAGATCACAACAAAATAAACACAATGCAAATCTAAGGATTTTCACCCTTAATTGTGTTTTTCCAATAATCAGCATCAACAATTGAGGTTGGCAACTAATCCTGCAATAAAATCCAAAAAGTTTAAACGTAAGCTGTGTATGAAAACAAAGACTGAGGTGTTAAACACAGTCAAGAGGGATTTCTTTTTTAACACCATCAAAATCTGTTTTAAGTGACAAAAATACCACAGGGTACAAAATTTCTCTCTCTCTCTCTGTATTTCCCTTCTTTTCCACAATACATCCTCCCACGCATCCTACTGGCCGTCCCATTCTGTCCCACTGTGAGGAAATTCCTCCTATCCCGTCATCGTTATCTTCATCGCCACGGCTCGCCACAACTGAGTTTAAATCTCTGCGAGAGTCAGGCAGGGATACAAGAGAATTATCATCGGGGCAGCCCAAGCCGCATTACGAAGGGCGGACAAATCCACCCAATGTTTACCTGATTAGTGTTTCCCAGTGGGAAAAGAGAGGGAGAGAGACTTTAATTAAACGAGCAGAGGGTGACAGTGGCACAGATGGGACTGAAGGTCCCTAATAAGGGCCTCCCATTGAGTCTGACGGGGGGTAATGAATGATGAGAGGACAGGAGGCATGAAGGCTAATAAGGAGAAGAGGGGACTGATCACAGATTCCGTTTTGACTCTGTGGACAGAGAAATTCATCACTTTTAAGAAAAACTACAGATTGTGGACATTTCTAATGTTGTGTATTTGCAGAATGTGTGGGTTTTGGGGCAATCTTGTTTTACCAATTCAGGTTGATTGACTTTTTTTTTTCATTAGTTGTGGGCTCACATGTCCTCCAGGTTTGGTTGCAATCTACTCAATCTATGCATTCGTTCATGCGATAGGGCACTTTTTGATAAATGAGCCACACCCACTCAACTTTGGCAACCACTTATAGCAAAAGTTGAGCACTATCAGAAGAAAAATAAAAAAGGTGTTTGGCTTGGTCCAGACATTTTTGTAACAATCAGCCCAAAAATTGTAAAAGATACAAAAAATGGATCAATGGATCAACCCGAGGAATCCAGGCAAATTCTGGAAAATTTAGATTGTATGACTTCCAGTTCAAAAGTTACAAATCGGAAAATACGAGAACTTATTACAGCACCACCATCAGGCCGGTCGGTACCAACATGTGATGGGTTTTTCCTGCCCTTCCTGTCCAAGCTGCACACATTGCTTCATTACAACCCATCGATAACTTTCTGAGAGATAATATTGACAAACAAATACATACCACCAAAAACAATACAATCTGTAATACAGACAAGGCTGGAACCCAGAGAGGTGAATCTGGGGATAATGGACCAGACGACAGTCAGCCACAACGTGATGCTTCTTTTCTATCAAGAACCAGAAACATCAGACTTGATCCTGAATCACAGACAAAACCTGGTTTGAACCTGAATGTTTCTTTGTTGAGCGGTTTTGGGGGGAGAAGCATGGATGTGAGGGTGAGCACTGATGGAGAACAGCAGGAGACCCTGTGGAACACAGAGTTTGATTTCATTTCATTAAATGACTTTATTGGAAATGTAATAAAGGCAAGATCGACCGAGGATAAAGGTTTGTGTTTTAGTTTTAACGAGGAAAAGATGTGTGACTGGTTTGGAAGAAGATTTGATAAAATACGGCCGTCTGACATTCACAAGCAGAAGAATTACATGTGGAGATCGTTTTACTTATGATAAAACATTCCACGACAGTGTATTAA
The DNA here is from genome assembly GCA_900303265.1 of Brotula barbata. Taxonomy (NCBI): domain Eukaryota; kingdom Metazoa; phylum Chordata; class Actinopteri; order Ophidiiformes; family Ophidiidae; genus Brotula; species Brotula barbata. The sequence goes on along the minus strand of OMNV01005232.1, from coordinate 21,855 downwards.
AATAAAGTTAAAACATTTTTAAAGTCAATTTTATGAGAATAAAGGTATATTTCAAGAACATGATAATAATATTTTAATAAAGATAATATGCTGGAATAATCTGAGAAGAAGAAGAATTGGGGATTTTGCTTTTATTTGGTGATTTTTCTGTATTTTTACACATGGAAAGTCTACTCGGAGAGACAAAAAAAAAGAAGCTCCTGTAATCCATAAGTTTTAATTTCAGTGATGGAATTCATTCCCTCCTGAAGTATTTTATTTTAGTAGTTTTTAGCAGTTTTATTTTAACTTAAATATTTTATTTTATTCTTTTTCTTTTATTTAAAATTGAAATTTAAAGTTTTCAAGATACCAAATATAACAGTGCATTCTGGGAACACTGGTATAAAATGATACCCGCGACAGCTGTTGATGCAGATGTGTTCATTGGTGGTTGTCTGATTATTTGTCATATGTTGGAGCTAAATCATTGATTACAAAGAGTATAAGTGCTGATATTATTAACCAGGCCTACCCTGTTATATTGGTTTTGGGTCACGTGTGTATTACCCATCATCCTCCGTGTGTCTGCACCGCATCCAAATGAAACTGGCTTAAATAAAATATCACTACATTGGCTTCCATTATGCAAATGGAACCATATAACCCCATTAGTAACCACAGAGGGAGCAAACTGTTCCATCCAATCATTATTAAAATGCAAAATCCCTCCATCTGAAACCTGAAAAGGGATTTGAAAACATGACGGCATAATCGGTGTTTTACATTTGGCATTAGAGGAAGCCGTGGTGAGACCATTAGGCGATTATAGAATCTGTGTTTGGCTCTGTGCTTGATTTTCCAGGATTCAGACAAAATGGGAAAAGACGGAAAACTCCGATCGCCAAGAGGAAAAACAAATGACATTTTATAAGACATCATATCAAATATATGCATGTATATCCATCCATCCATCATTCACTCATTCATCTATCCATCCATCCATTATCCATCCATCCATCACCCATCCATCCATTTTCCATTACTTTTCTGAGTTCTGGCCATGGAGGCAGCATGCCAAGCAAATCAGCCAAGACTTCCCCCTCCCTGCCCAGGTCTGCAGCATTTCCTGGGGGATCCCACCAAGTTCCAGGACTTGATCGGATACATAATCCCTCCAGTGTATTCTGGATCTGCCCCATGATCTCCTCCTAGTTGGAAGAGATCTAAGTTCCTTCTTAATATCTGAGTATTAGCACCCATCAATATACATAGGCCCCGCCCATTTTTACTTTCCCAATCGTTCAACCAATTTTGTCATAAATTTTACATGAATGTGTAGACCAAACTATACAAAAAACCTACTAAACCTACTCTTTATAAAGTGTTACTGTATATCTCATCCATCTGGACAAGCCACGCCCATTTGTTCCAAACTAGATTTTCCACCATATCCTGATACAGTTTTTTGTCAACTGATAGTCAAATTCAGGGAGTTGAACTGATAATCTGTTAAATTTCGTGATTGAAAGATGGAATAATAATTGACCGTGCAGTGGTCAAGGAATCCTGGTAATCTGGATTTACAGTGGTGGAGAAACGGAAGATCAGATGTTAGGACGGCTCTGAGTGAGACTCCAGTAAATAAATTAGATATTTACCGGCAGTCTGCACGTCAGTGTGATAAATAGAATATCTGGGATCTGATTATTATAATTCAATAAAGGCAAACAGCATCTCATTATCTTGTTACCAATCGCATGTTTCCGCTCAGCTTTGGCTTACGGAGGGTGAGTGAGGTCTGCCTTTCAAAATAAAAGCATGTGTCATATGTAATGGAATGTGAATGGCTTTTAAATGGACAGTTAACCCCGCCCACAGAAAGATCAATCAAATTTGAGCGTGATAACCAGGAGTCGTCGACCCTGGCGTGTGTCTGCGTCCGCGCGTGTGCATGTGTGTGTGTCTTTTGAACCAATAGACCGAGCGTTGTTACCCTGCAGGAGAGGCTGTGTTTTCCAAGTCGTTTCTTTGTGAGTGTGTTGTGAGTGTGTGTATAAACCTTGAATACATCAGGCCAGTCTAGCTTTGGCAAAAACAAATTGTCCAGACATGTGTGTGTGCTTTTATGACGTGTGTGTGTGTGTGTCGTGCATGCGTGTGTGTGTGTATGTGTCCCAGGCCTTCACGCTGCTCATAAATCTATGTGTTTGACCTTTGGCTTGATTTCCTGTACTCTTGGACATGGAAGTGACCCTGAATACAGTTATTACGCGTGTGTGTGTTTCCATGATGTGGTTATGAAATCTAAAATGGATAGAAACTCCTATTGGTACTCAAAGCCTCTCTTAATTACATCAAGCTGTGACACACACACACGCACACACACACACACACATATACACACAGCCCAGTAAATTCGACCTGGCGCACTCCAATCGTTTCCATCCTGGCAAGAGCTAGAACGTTGTGACTCATTCTCTCACTCCGTTTCTCCACCTCTCTTTCTGTGTGTCTCTCCGTCTCTGTCTCTGTCTCTCTCTCTCTCTCTCTCCTTCCTTCTCTTTCACTCCTCCTTTCTGTTTCATCTTATTCCTTCTCTTGAGAAGCTTTTCTCGCTCATGCACCCGTACAATATAAACACTCTGTCCTTTCTCCCCTTCTTCTGTTTCCCTGACAAACACACCCACCCACGAACCCCCACACACAGACACGCACACACTGTCCCTCCTTCCCTCTCTCCCTTCGTTCCCTCGTCTGTCTCCGAATATGGTCCTCGGCCCTGCAGTTTCACGAGGCTAACGCTGTCAGATGGCATCAGTCACACAGACAGTAGAGTCCGGGCTGTAGCTACCTCCAATAGAAGAGATTCCATCATAGTGTGTTTATGCGGACTCGCTCATTTTTACACTTTGAAAGCATCCAAAACCACCACATGATGGCTGAAAAGCAGCAGCAAACAGAAGGACCGTACCGACACTTTAAGCGCTGTAATCCTCTTATTACTAGTTTGAAAATCAATTAATTGTGTTGTTGATATTTGCACATGTACACTTGGAGTATACGTGTCCAACAGAAACTAAAACTATAAATTCTCAATCCAAAATCATTTTAATTCCTTTCCATTTGTTGTCTTGTGGGCTCTGGATTTGAAATTCCCGTTTGAGCTTTTTTGCCTTGGGCTCTGACACAACAACAACCCACATGCACGTCTGTCCTTGTTACCCCCTAAACTGTGACCACAAATGTGTCAATCTTCAGAAACTCCTGAATCTTATCTTAGATTTTAGTGAAACGCCCTAACTATCCAAAGTAAGGCCCGGTATCAGCCCGATGCTGATAGCGATGTTAGGGAGTAAGAAAATTCCAATATTGATATATCGGCCAACATATACTGTATATATATATATATGCTACAGAGAACATATGAGACTTAAGTTACATTCCTACTAATGTTAAAATGTTATCAGCAAAATGGATTAAGATGTCACATAAATTAAATTAATACTCCATAGGACCATGATGTCATTTGACAAAAAGAACTATATACCGTCAACGAGACAGGACATCTTAGTCCATTCTGTCTATAACTCTATGATATAACATTAGTAGGAGTGTAACTAAAGCCTATTTAATAAATCCGGCTTCATGTAATGTAGCGTTAAAGTCCACTAGTGGCTTTTTCGCCCTTTGATAACAATACGCCAATATTGACACATGTGCGATATAAAATTGTCAGACCGACACATCGGTCAGGCTCCAACAGGAATCTATAGAAAATGAATTTCCAGGGAAACTTCTCAAATTTTTCATGGTTCTGTGATGACTAAATAAAACACTAATAGAGGACATATTGTATCATAAAAAATAAGTTCAAAAAGTATGGGTGATTGTGAGACATTTTATTTTTAAAAATATTTTGGATGGTTAATCTTCTAGCTGTAAATCATTAATGGGTTACTATTGTGAAAAGTCCATTCAATAACACTTCACTTCTTTGGGTGGGCATGGTTGCCAGAATATGACGTACTGTGAACCGCATCATTCAAAAAGGTTCAGGGCCTTTGGGTTTGTCTTACTGGCTGCACTAGGCATTACTCAACATCCAAGTCCCTGCTGCATTACAACGTAAATAGGAGAGGAAAGTTCTCTGGCAGAGACATGTTGTCGGAACTCCAAGTAAAGGATTTGGATGTATGCAAATCTGAGGACAAAACCCAAGTAAATCACATTTATAACATGAGGGAAAATGACAAAAGCATAAATACTGTCTTTAAAAAGTTTTCTTTAAAGGTTTTTCATTGTATTTACTTTAATTTAATTGGATTGGAAAACCAAACGCGCAATTAAGGATCCTTTTCCAGTGCTCGATTTTAGATCTTCTTGGATTCCCGCCCGCTCCACCAACCGCCACAATTTGAGGCCTGGGTGCTCTCATCCAGCACCATCACGGGAAAATTTTCAAACATTATCATCTGATTCTGTTAAATTTGAGACCTAAAGTCTCCGACACCTTCATTGAACAGGTAGACAGCAATCTTTAATCCGTTCCACTTAGAAAAGGAACCCTGCAGTGGTCCAGCTCAGTGAGTCCTACCCTAAGAAAGATGGGACGGCCGGTCTAAGGTCGGCAGTAAACCGCACTGACGGTCCCAACATTCATCCTGTGTAATTGAATCAGCCTGATGTATGGAGCAGCTTCAGGTTGGCTACACACACAGGCACACACACAACTTATTGGTTCTCATCCACACCCGTAGTCCATTGGCTCATTCTTTATGCTCAGAAGTCAAACCCCGCTCTGGCTCCGCCTCCATCAGACACTCGTGAGCCTCATCACTGCTTCGATCTGCTGACTAAGGCCCCAAATGAAGCTGGATTATATGGATCCTGTTCTCTGCTGAGTAATGGCCCCCGTGCACTTCTCGTAAAGTACACTCGGCACACGCGCCGCTGTTCACATATTCGCCTGCGAATTTTGCAGCCAACTGAAACATTTAAAAGGATTTCCACTAGGGGGCAGAGGAGAGCAGAATCCTCTCTGGCTGATGGAGAACTTCAGAACGCGAGGGGCTCAAGGAAGAGGAGGAGTATCTACGAAGATGAAACGCGCTCAGTTTCTCTTCAAAATCTTCTCACAGATGCGTCGCATTAATTTTGGAGACAGAATGCACTTAACGCCTGCAGGATCACATGTGGTGCGAGGGAGCGTCAGGATTTACGGTGCATTGATTGGAAATGTTAATGTGATTAACTCATTCATCTGCTCATTTTATTACCTTTTATTTAATTTCTTATTCACTGATTTATGTCTTTAATAGATTTTTTTTACTTATTTATACTTTGGGTGTGTGTGCCAGACATTGGATGGCGGATGGGGGGGGGTTATCTGTGCATTTTCTCCTCTACTTCTGCAACCCACAAGAAAATAGTAACACAAAATCAAAATAGATAGAAAGAAAGAAAGTGAGGCCTGAGGTTAGGGACCGGACGTGTCAGGGTGTCCAGGTGGACAGGGCCTTGTCTCAGGCGGTAAACAGGCTGAGGGACATAAATCAGCTGCTGTATTATCTCAGAGCGGTCGTAATAAAAAGGAGGTGAGGATAAAATATTGTCTCAGCAGCCCGTAGATCATTCCTGTCCTCCTGAGACGTCTCTTTCACTTTGCTTTTTATGTGCAACACATTATTTCATCCACACGGACAGAGGACTTTGTACTTAACTTTATATTTAACCTTCACTACATTCAAGAGGACATATACGTAGTACTTTGTACTGTACCAAATTTACTTTCGAGGCTCAAATCGTCCTCTTTTGTTTGGTTTTTCTTTCATTATCTCACTCTCGCTCATGCACACTCTTTCCTTCCTTCTTTCCCTGTCCTCATTCTTTCCTTCCCTTTTTGTTTCCTCGTTTCATGTCCTTCACCTTTTTAATCTTTCAATGGTTTCTGCTTCCCTTTTTCAAATTTGGAGCTGTAAAAAATTAATGAAGGCCCTTTTTTTGGTAACCCATCACTTCATTACATGTTATTATTAATTCTTCTCTCTCTTGAACAATATTTGTGTGCGTGTGTGTGTTTTCCTCGATCTATCATCCCTCCTGTCTTTGTTTTACATCAGCGTCGCCCTCCATGTTGCCATGGTGATTCTGGCAGTAAATGTCTCCATCGGCGCGTCAGATGTGCATAACTTTGCATGTTAATTGTGCAGCTGTAATGACAAAACACTGCTGACTGCTCGGCTGCATTTGATGCTTGTGGGAGTTTGGAGGTTAATGTCGCTCAGAAAGAAATCATTTCTAAAAAATCTCTATCGAACGCATGAATTCAGTTCACTTAATCCTTTTGACTTTTGATATCCACCTAGATTCATCACCATGGTAACACGATAGACTGGTGGTGTGGCGATGTTGCTCGACAACAGGTGAGTATGAACCTCAACTTTGACACATTCCAACATATTTACATAATAAAATGAGTGTACGCCAACATTTTTCATTACACATCCAAAGCTGAATTAATAATTATGAATTGTGTCCCCTTTCAGATCGGATTGGACCTTTTTTAGTACAACAGCTTATAGTTTACTATTTATTATGATAATACACGTTTTCATAATCAGTATTCATCCGATTATCTGTTAAGTTACCAATTCTCGAAAATGTGATTTTTTTCAGGAAATTTCAGGTCTTCCAAGCTGTATCATTTTGGAGATATTTGACGTGTTTGACCACTGTTGTTTCCTGTGCAGCACAAAGGTCAAAGTTATGAACGCCACCATAAAAGCTAAACGTTTCCCAAATCACACCGCGTTATGCTGTAATGATTCCCTTTACAATCACTTTTCTTTGTCTCCTGTTTTTCCTTAAACATCATTTTCATCAGATACGTCACGTGATGGGGCCACATCGCAGAAGACAAGAGGAAGTTTACTGTAGGATAGAGATCCATGGAAACAAACAGGCGATTCAGGGTCACAGGACGCGTTTGTATCCGACTGAATTTCACAGCAAACATTTGGTCCATAGATTGTGTTCTGTGGATCCATAAGGATCCATTCTAAGGGAAATGAACACCAAATATCTCCAAAATGTTCCAACAATGTCAGTGAGCAACTACTGACATAAATTTCCCCAAACTCAGACATTTAAGTCACTATTAATGCCTGATTTTGAGCTAAATAAAATGTTTCTAAGAGACTAAAAACGCCGCCCGTCCTACCTGCAGAGAACTCCCATGCCCTCCAGCAGGTAGCACTGTCCCCCGTTGAAGCAGTAGTTGGGCAGCGCGTCGCAGGGTGAGCGGCAGGTTCCGTTCAGCATCTTGTATCCCACGCGACAGCCACCCTTACCGTCAGAGCCGTCTGTAGGAGAGGCGGCG
>OMNV01005227.1:1880-13723 GCA_900303265.1 Brotula barbata | reverse complement strand
TGTTTTTATATTCAAAAATACTTGAGAATTAAGTATTTTCAAATGTTGCTCATATAGTCTCTCTCTCTCTCTCTCTCTCTCTGTCTCTCTCTCTCTCTCTCTCTCCCTCAGGGACGTAGTCCTGGTCTTCCAGTGTTTGGATCGTCATGTGATCTGCCTGGACTGTTTCCGTCGTTACTGTCAAACTCGACTAAACGACCGACAGTTTGTCCACCACCCCGTGCTCGGCTACTCACTGCCATGTGCTGGTGAGACTGCGTGTGTGTGTCTGTCTTAGTAATGGTGCGTCAGTGGTGTTTGCTATGCTAAATTTTAGCGTGTTGTGGTTGTTACACTGATAGCATTTTTGGCAGTAAATAAAAGTGCTACAAACGAGACAGACATATTGAAAGAGCAGCAGGTAATGGATTCAAACCGGGCATCTTCCACTCCCCGAGCACGTGCAAACTTCAAAAGGTTATGAAAGGGCTCATAACAGACACTCGATTTATCAGGCCACCCTGAACGCATTATAGATAGTCATATATATTTCAATCAGTCATTTTTAGGCTAATTATTCATAAATTCTAAGAAAACATGATTTTGATTTATGTGTTTTCTTTGTCAAATGAAGATAACTGGAACTTTAAATCTCTTTTCTCTTTTCTACTGTTTGTTTTCTTATTATTGAACACCTGAAGCAGTGAGTTCCATCTCGGTGGCGGTCAGGATTTACTTTACACGATGTGTCTTGAGTTTTGGATCTCCCTTTCTCTCCAGCTGGCTGTGCTGACTCACTCATTAAGGAGCTGCATCATTTTCATGTTCTGGCGGAGGATCAGGTGAGACGAGGCCCTCTTCTGATTGGTCGCATATTCCACCTCTGTCAGCTTATAAAGTTCAAAAATGAGGACGGGCTGCATGTGTTTCTCAAGTGGTCGTACCTTATAATTGGAGATGAAAACGCACAAAAAACAGAATTACAACCGATCATCTCCTCTAGTTAAAGTTCAAGTTTATCCTCTCTCTCTCTCTCTCTCTCTCTCTCTCTCTCAGTATGCACGTTACCAGTTTTTCGGGGCAGAGGAGTGCTTGCTGATGAGTGGAGGAGTAATGTGTCCATCACCCGGCTGTGGGGCGGGGCTTCTTCCACCTGACAATAACAGGAGGGTGGAGTGTGACAGACGGCTGGGCTGTGGGGTGAGAAACAAACACAAACACACAGTGTCAATCTGTAAATGAGCCTTAATTACGGTTTCCTTTTATTATAACATTGCTGTTGTCACATCGTTCTGTATTAATATTGATTAATTTCCTCTGTGCTCGAAAATGAAGAAGCTGATTTTACAGTAACACAACAATAAATTACAAATGTATTATTATTAATAATGTTTTACATTGTGTGTGTTCAGTTTGTCTTTTGCAGAAACTGTAGGGAGGAGTTCCACGAGGGGGCGTGTCCAACAGTGGAGCATCTGCCCACAGGTGAAGCCCCACAGGTATGCCACCCAATCAGAGGCACCAGGACTCAGATTTTAAAAAGAGTTAATTTTTGCTGTGGTGTTCCCTAGGCTACCATTCTGGGCCCTATTTATTTTATATGATATTCATTTCTATAAATAATCTACAGTATATATTGAGTTTTTAATGTTTGCAGATGAAACTATCTAATTCAAAGTTTGATTCACAGTGAAAGGTCTATGCAGAATCCTATCAGGTCTCTGTCACAAATTTCCGATCAACAGGACAGGGAGGTTTAGTTTTCGTTATATTTAAATTTTCTTTGGTCCTTTTCTGTGTAGTGTGGTACTTCTTGTTCCCCGTGACCTTGATCATGTCAAGGCATAGGCCCTGAGTGATTTGTATTTTAATGTGTTCAAAGTTTTATGTTTGTGTAAACAGTAATTCCAGGAAAAAAAGACTTCCAATCAGAAGCTGCTACTGTGTTTGACTGCTGCCTTCTGGTGGACACCACCTCAAACTGCCACAAGCTTGGCCTTCCTCCAAAAGGAAATGGATTTGGTTCCCAAAGAGTCATCTGCTCCTCTCCGCAGGGTTTTGTCGTGGAGGAGGAGGCGTCTCACAGAGGCAGATGGGATCGAGCATCTCTGCTCCTCATCCAGGTGTCGACTAAACGCTGCCCTCAGTGTTCTGTGCCCGTGGAGAGGAACGGTACAGCAGACCACATTAGAGAATCTATATATATATGTATATGAACACAAACAAACAAAGAAATGACACTACTAAGGAACATTGGCTGCTGTTGCTATGGCGACAAAATCAGACAGTTACTCTTACACATAGGATGAACCCTGATGGCTTTTAATGACCCCCTGACCCTCATGTAACTCCAAAACCTCCCTCTCTCTCTCTCTATCTCTCTCTCTCTCTCTTCGCTCTCTCTCTGCTCTCTCTCTCTCTCGCTCTCTCTTGCTCTCTCTTGCTCTCTCTCTCTCTCTCTCGCTCTCTTTCAGGTGGTTGTATGCATATGACCTGTGCTGTGTGCAGAGCAGAGTGGTGCTGGCTCTGTGGAGTCACCTGGAACAGAGAATGTATGGGAAACCACTGGTTTGGCTGACAAACACACAAACACACACACACACACACACACACACACACACACACACACAAAGTAATTTCTGGAGTGAAAGACGTTGGATCTGAATGATTATGTGAATTCCTTCACTATGTACTTCATCCCAGAGGGACAAACACCATTTTTATCCTGTCTGCTTGATTCCTGTTCTACTGAGCTCATTCTGGCTGTCAGTGTTGTACATATCACCTCCTTTTTTCAGGAGAGGTGCGGGGATAAATTAAAATTAATTTTCATTAAAATGGCCATGAGGTGTCTAAACCCGTTTCATATCTAGACTGTTCATATCTTCCTGTTGTGCTGATCTCGTGCTCTCATTCACTATTCATGAAGTGAACATTTATGAAGTTATATAACACATTGGCAACGTCAGCGCTTTTTGTTTAGTGCTGTTTTCTCTGTGTTTATAGTGTTAGTAAAACGTTACTCAAATTAAAATAACGGGATTGACTGACACGATGGGAGTGTTGTTGTTTTATTTCTGAGTTTTAACCCCACCCAGCCTCCACCTTAGCAGATAAACACACCGTAAATGGGTGAGCAGGGCACCAGTCCTCTACATTACCCCCATTATCAGCTGCTTTATGGTTTTGTTTTCTGGAGCTGAGTCAAGGAGCCACGTGTCAAGAGAGACACACTGTGAAAACACAACGGGACAGCTGGAACAGAGGAGGTTTGGATTCCGAGGACACTACTGGGATCTGGATTAGGAACAGAGTGACGGGAGGAAAAAGGCTGAGGAGACTTCACATCTTCGGACAGGATCAGGTCGAGGCTCGGAGGGTCACGTTTAATGTTTGATTTCCAGAGGTCTTATTAATTCCAGGGGATTTGGCCAACACAAAACTTCAGAATCTGTAAAAACACAACCGGAGTTTCAGATGTAAGTGTGACAAGTCCACAAGGTTTTGAATTTCCCAACATTTACAAAAAGTTTAATTTCAGAACTCCCTTTGCGGTACCATGATGACGAGAAGGAGCCAGGTTGGTTTACCGAGCCTTGACATGACTGACAATAACAGAACCAACAAGGTAAGCCAGACCATGAACATAAACTGGGGCCAGGTCCACGTCGTATTACAGCACGACCAGTTAATACAAGAGCAGATTAAAACCAGAACAGATAAAACAGCAGGAAAAGATTCGGCAGATCGCACAGCCTTACTGAGACCATACCAGCACTGGAAAACCCCATCATCATCATCATCATCATCATCATCATGTTAACCATCCTTTATTTCAAAAATATGTATCAAAACTTCACTTTAAACTGCACCGGTCAAACACTGCACTAACCCATTGGACTGAGCTTTAGTTTTTTTGCTTGTAAAGGATTTTTCCTAAATGGTGTCTGACCTGACATAGCTGTAGAAAATGATGCAGACAATATCGCTGTTTGAGGTACATGACACTATAGTGGATCTTTATAAGTGTTTGGAAGGCTCCCTCAGGTTGGAGGACGCAGAAACCACAGGAAAAGAGAAAAGTGGATGAACAACACCAACAAGACCATCAAGACCAGTACAGAAAGGCAGCATTGTCTAACGGGTCCTCTGAAATCCAACTTCCTTTCCCATTGACCCCCATTTGCCTGAATGTGCGTCTCATAATTACTCATTCCAGAGATCACAGTTTATGACCAGTATTAGGAGGTCCTCAGGTCTCTAGGTGTCTTTAACCAAAAATAAGTTGCTGTTAAGTCTGAAAAGTTGGTCCCTACGAAGTAGCAGAAAACAAAAGGATTTGAAGAGGGAATCGTGATGTCCTGAGTGGGTGTGTCTTATTATTCTACACCCCACAATGCCACGACCTATCATTAAACAGCACCCTTGTTTTAGAGATGCAGAACAGAACCAAACATTTTAGCTTGAACCCAGGCCTCCATGTGTCCTTGGGTCTCCGGTTGTCCTCAGGTCTCTGGTTGTCCTCAGGAGCCCAGGTCTCAACTGTTAGCAGCAGTGAAGGCTACAACTCGTTGGGCATCGTACTCCTGCAGCCGCTGGAAGCAAAGAGGAAGACGAAAACTAAAAGGTAAACACATAAAGCCTCATTTATGAATGATTAAAGTATTTTTTAGTCCTTGTGGTGAATTCTTCAGGAATCCAGAAATCCTTCTCCTCAGGTGGATTTTAACCCTTAAATTCCTTCAAGGTCGTATTATGCCTTGTCTCCACCAATACGGACAATGGTACTGGTTCCATTCTGGTTTTCAAACATAATTTGGAACATTCTGAGCCTTTTCACACACACAAAAAAAAACATGGCTCTCAAAAGTTAGTTCCTGATGAGAACCAGAAAATTGGGTCTCCACGGATTCTGGATGGAAGTGGCTCCAGAAGCAGGGCAGTGGGTGGACAATCAACATCCAAGAAAGATTTTGACCTTTAGATAAGATCTAAAAGAGATTTTATGAATCGATGAAAGTCAAGAAAATTATTCACAAAGTCCACATTGTGTAGAGTTGTCAAAGGTCCACGGTTAGGACTGTTCAACAAAGTCCAACAAGTTCAACGGTTTCAGAGGAACCTGAGGTTCCAGATGTTCCATGTCCTCATCTGGTTCATCATGTTCATGTGTTGATAAAAGCAATTACCATCAATAAAAATCACTTCCTGTATCTCCTTAATGAACCACAGTCCTTTTCCGTCACACAGGAGTTCTGCAGGAGGTGAAGTACAGAGGGCTGGCTGAGGATGAAGATGATGAAGAGCAGAGAGATGTCACGGACAGAACGAGTGAAAACCAACAAGTCAACAAAAAACTGCTGGACCACTTCAGACAGTTGGCTGCTTCTAACCTGGAAACTGATCAAGTAAGCAAAAAACAATATCTGATAGAATACAAACCCAAAGCAAACATGAAGGAAGGAAAAAATAAAAGGAGGATGAAAGAGGTTTTAGATGGATTCAAGAAGGTTGGAGAAGAGAAGGACAGAAGAAAATAAAAAGGAAAGGATGAAAAGCAGAATTCCTCTTCGTTAATTGTCATTTATTATAGGTCATAATGTACATTCATTCTGAAAGTGGACACACAGCTGTATGTGTGTGTGTGTGCGTGCAGGTGGACCTTCAATACCTGGATGAAGTGATGTCAGAGGGAGCAGATCCAAACACTGCTGACAGATACGGACAGACCGTTCTGCATGAGGTACACGCACACACACACACACACACACACACACACACACACACACGCAGCATACGTCTGTGTATGTGAAAATGTAAGGTGCTGAAAGTATCCTGCTGCAGATCTCCAGGGCCTGGAGTGTGGATGTGATGCGCTTTTTCCTGGACCGAGGCTCAGACCTCCTCAGGCCGGATCGGTTCGGAGTGACTGTGCTCCACGTGGCTGCAGCGCTGGACTACCAGGAAATGGTTCAATTCCTGCTGGACAGGAAAGGTGTGCGTGTGTGAAGGAGAGAGGCTGGACACAGAGAGAGTGTAAAAAATGACCGCAGGTTCCTTTGTATTGTTTGGCTCCAATAGACTCATTCATTCATAAGATTCACTTTTTGAAGAATGGGTCCCGCCCACTTAACTGGACAATTAAAGGAAAAGAGGAAGAAACACCATAAATCAAATATAGAACTTTTGTCTGGCTTGGATCAGGATTGTAAAAAAAAAGATTATTGGCCTAAACCTTGAAGTCTAAATTATGGGTTGGAAATGGACCTGTAGTAGACCTCTTATAAAAAAAAAAAAAAAAGTCCAAAAATTGGTTATCGCAGCACCACCATGAGGCCGAGCGATGTGTCCAGTGTGGGCTTTTTCTCCTGGACTCGTTACGTAGGGGTTGCTGGTTCAGCTCCCGGACTGGCAGAGTTGATTCTGTTATCTCATTGGCTTCATCGTACTTTACCAGTTGGATTTTAAATGTTTGTTCATCTCAGGAAATGTGGACGCTCTGACTTTTCTGGACGGTCAGACACCTCTTCACTACGCCGCCAAAAATGATGCGGTGGGTTCCATCAGACTGCTGCTGGGGGCCGGGGCCAACATCAGCTCCACAGACTACAAACAGAGAACGCCGCTTCAGCTCGCCGCTAACACGGGTACGCTGACGCAAGAGAGCTTTACTTTAGATACAACGGTTTTGGATCAAGCCAGAAGTCTGAACACAGAGTATGTTTAGGAGCGCATATCCATATTTTAATGAGGCCTTAATGAATAATCAGATACATTTTTTAAAAGCAATCAAATAATTCTTAGTTTTTGGGAAAATGCTGCAGTTATTCCTGTGTCACATGACAATGTGGGGGAGGTTTAGTGACGCATAAGGAAGAGTGTAAACGATTCATTTCATTTAACCCATCCTAACTATGAGGAGCCCAGGGACCAACTCCGGTGTGTGTGTGTGTGTGTGTGTAGACCGTTGTAAAGCTGCTCAGGTCCTGTTGGAGCTCGGAGCAGATGCAGGGATGAAGGACTCTGATGGTCAGCTCTGCATCACTGCCCTGATTGGTCGGATGAGTCCGGTGGTGAGAGACACTCTTGGTTATCTGAGCTCTGACTGGTCAGAAAAATATGTCCTGTATTCGTGTCCTTGTTTGCAGGCCTTCCTGGCGCTCCGTCAGTTCCATGTGAGTGACAGATTGACCAGACAGCAGTACTACTACCTGAACCTGCTGGAGCCTGACAGAGACTCACCGACCAACCGGCACGGTAAAGATTTACACTTACTATTTACACGAGTTTATCTAATGCACTCCTGCTGTTGTTGTTACTGCTATGAAATAAATTTAGATTGTTGTCTTGTAATCAACTTTTGTGTTCCAGAGAGAGCCGCCAGTGACCCTTCATCCCCGGTAAAGCACTCACACACACACACACACACACACACACACACACACAGCTGGTGAAGTATTTCATTGTCTCTGTGCTGGTCGATGATCATCTTTGTGAATTCAGTTGGAGGTAATCGTGCGTCAGGGGAAGTTGGACCTCATCATGCACCCTGTGGTTCTGAAACTCATCCAGGTCAAATGGAAACTCTACGGCAGGTTGGTTCATTTCATTTAATCGGTTGGTTTTCATCCTTTATGTTTGTTTCCATCTGAAGTTTATCAATAAATATATCGGGGTTTGGGAAAATTGAATGTTTGAAGTCACTTAATGTTTCTGTTCCTGATCACGTCCAGGTTGGGGGCGTGGCTTCTCCTCATGCTCAACTTCCTGTTCATCATTACCTGGACCACCGTTGCCATCTCTGTGTCCGTGCGCCAAGATTCAACTCAGCGTTATGTCTTTCCCGAGGTGAGGACACACGCTGACCAACATTTAACTCTCTCTCTCTCTCTCTCTCTCTGTCCGGTGGCAGGTTCTCCCGGTCGTTCTGAACCGGGCTGTCTGTCTCTCGGTCTGTCTCTCGGTCTGTCTGTCCCTCTTGGACTGGTGGTGCGTGTTGTAGGTGGCCCTAAACCTTTCTGTCTCTTGGTCTTCAGGACTGGTGGCGTGTCCTCCTGGTGGTCCTGGCCCTCCTGTTGACCCTGGAGGAAGTGCTGAGGGAAGTGCAGGACATCTGTCGCTCCAGGAGGAGGCTCCGCCTCTGGAAACATTGGGCAGGGCGTCGAATTGATGATGACCTTAATTGCTGCCATCCCATGTGGCCTGAGGTGAGACAGAAAAGGAAACAACGACCAACTCAGCAATGACGAATCCCACAGAATGTTCCTCGTCTTTTAAGAAAAGATATCAGACAATCGTTCAAGGACTCCGTTCTAGACACGAGTGTCAAGTCTGTCATTTGGTCGAGATTCTTGGTGCTCATTGGTGGTTTAATGTGCAGGAGAGAGTTTTTCTCCTGGATCAGAAGAAACAGATTCATGGGATGAGAGGAAGCTACAGCCAGGACAAGTGGTAAACACACACACACACACACATACACACACACACAGTCCGCCCATCTCACCCAGTTAAAGACCCTGGGACAGGACAGAGGGAGGATAGAACATCTCAGTTTCTGTTACTTTATATGGCAACAAGCAAAAAAAAAAATCAACATTATTCCAAAACTAAAACTATAACAAAAACTTAGTTTTTATTAAATTCTCAAGACATTCAAGAAGACATTACAATTACAATTCATATTTATCAGACGCTTTTATCCAAAGCGACGTACATATGAGAATTATAACAACACAAGCAAAGATCTATTCAGTAGGACGACGACAGGAAGCTCAGGTTCTGTTTTTTTTTCATTTTTGATGTGATGTGCTCACTCAGAATCTTGTTGATTGTGTCTATTTAAACGTAACGTTCATGTTTCTCCTTGAATGTGTGCGTTTGCGTGTGTTGTTTTCAGGAACTTGTTTGATTGGCTGGTCTACATGTTCCTTGCAGTGGCATTCAGCGTCCACATGGGTGACGTCCTCAGGTCGTCTGGCGTCCTGCTCACTGTCAGTCTGCGCCTCTTCGCCGTCACCGTTATCTTCCTCTGGTTGAGGCTGATGAAGCACGTGCGTGCCTTCAGGTGAAACAAATCAACCAGAAACAAGCTCGAGTCGCTATGGTAACACGCTTGTTATAAAAACAAGCCAAAGATCCTTTATGCTACAAAAGATTATTTACCTCACCCAGAATATGGGTTGGAGTATTTGGAGTAAATGAACATATTCCATAATCTGATTTAATATACAGAAAGGTAACATCAAACTTTGCTTGATTGAAGAAGGATGTAAGATCCATTTATAAATATTTGAATATTTTTAGTGAAGTCATTGTTATAAAACATTTTATTCATTTTATAATTCGATTTTTCTAATATTTCTGTCATATCAATATTTGTCATTTATCATTTATGTTGTATTTTGAAATTCTTGTTTTACGTATTTGCTGCATAGCATTTATTTGTTTGCTTATTTATTGATTTTCTGTGATTTCTGCAGGCCGATGGGTCCATTCATTGTCATGCTGGGGAACATTGTAGGGGATGTGATGCGTTTCCTGTTCCTGTACGCTGAGATCTTCATTCCTTATGCCTGCGCCTTCTGGATCATATTTGGTGGTGTGTGTGTGTGTGTGTGTGATTAGTTGGTTGGTTGTTTTAAATTTGACCGCAGTAATTCAGATTTGATTCGATAAAATTCCAGGGTTTATGTTTATTATGTATCAGTACGATAAACAGACAGGTGATACACCACCCCTTCCTCTAGGATCATCCTCAGTTCCCAGCATGCAGTCTGTCTCTGGCCTTCTGTACAGCCTCTACCGCATCACTCTGGTGGACGAGTATGAGTATGCGGCCATGGTGACGGTAGACGACGTCATGGCTCCTCTGCTGTGCGGGACGTTTCTGGCTGCGTCCTCCGTCCTGTGTGTCAACCTGCTGATCGCCCTGCTCACAGACACCTTCCAGAGGTTTTCCTGTTCCACATAACTTCATGTGTTATTCAGAGTTTAGGTTGGACTGATGTACTGTAGAAGCAAAAAGTACCAGTGTGTCCGTGTGTGTGTGAGTCAGGGTCCACGATAACTCCCAGGCCATCGCCGTGATGCAGCAGGCCGCCATCATCCTGCAGGTGGAGGAGTCCATGCCTCTCCTTTGCCGTTTCTATGACAACCAGCACATCTCCCGTTTCTGTGCACCGCTAGCTGACGCCTATGATGATGTCATCACAACAAACGCCCGTTACCATGACCAGATGGTCAGGATCACTGCAGAGATCAAGGTGTGTATGAACTGAACGATGATGTTTTTGTGATTCATTTGTTGTTCTTTAATACAACAATAATGCAAGCAGCTGTTGTTCTTCAGGAGACTCTGGATGAATTCCTGGACCTGCAGAGAGACGACGGGACAAAAAGAGGACCTGGGTGAGGACTGCTGCTGCACCTCTACAAAGACTTCAGTTCAAAACTCACAAAGACATGAACGATTGATTCAGATTCAGATGTATCACGCTGTCACAGACGTGGGTAGATCATTGAAACGTGTAGCATTCAGCTTTTACAAGAAAAATCCTGGAAAAGTTGTTTTCCAAACCTGAAAATGAAGAAAATATCCCCAAAGCCCTGAATATTCTTCCTCAGCACCTTTAGCCCAGTTTTGCTTCGATCAGACCGTGTGGGGGCAGCTCGTGGAAATTTAGGTGAGCTACATCCAAGCTGCTCTCTTAATAAAGTAGTTGGAAACACTACATTGAAGCTGTGTTAAGAGTAAATAATAAATGTTGAGGCTGTTTTAATCTTGTATAAGTGAAGATGAAAGTAAAATGAAAATCTCTTTCTGTTGTGGAATCGTAGCGTTAATAGTCTGATTTCATATTGGACCACATTGATATTTATGTCTGAGATGATTAACAAAACAAAACATGAATTATGGAAATCATTAATATTTCCAATATGAAGACCGAACTGGTGTAACATTGTGATGAATGTTTTTGTACTGATTACCTTTCATTTTTTCTCACTTTGGTAAAGACTTTTTGGTGGGAATTTAGCCATGTAGTTGTCTTTTGAGGCTACGTACTCCAAGCCACAGTAATTTATAAACTCTCAGCATTTGTAGGAATAAAAAGTGAAGTGGGAAAATAATTAAAAAAATAGAACATTTTGAGAAAAACTACACTGGTAAAACTAAGTAGTTCACCTAGTAGCTTCAGTACTTGCAGGTAGCTACTCCCTAGAACTGTCTGTAATTATTTATTATTACACTGACATATGTTTGTGGTCTCTACCAGAGAAGCAACCAACCAGGACCTCCAGAACCAGGAGCTGAAGACCTTTAAGAATGTCAGGACTGACCAGGGCCTCCAGAACCAGGAGCTGAAGACCTTTAAGAATGTCAGGACTGACCAGGACCTCCAGAACCAGGAGCTGAAGACCTCTGAGAACGTCAGGACTGACCAAGATTTGCATGATCAGGAGCTGAGGACCATCAGAAAAGAGCTGAAGCAGCTTCAAGCTCTGGTCCAGGAGTTAGTCGAGAACAGGACTTTCTCAGTTTAGAAACACAGATCAAGAAGATGAACAGAGTGGAGACCATAAAAGATCACTGCATTGGAAACAACATGGGACTGAGACTAAAAATTATGGAAAATGCTCAGATTTTATTTTGAAAAGATGGACTGGCAGGTGTGTCAGTACCTTCCTTCTCAGGGATCGAGTCCATCATCGCCTCTGACTTGCCGAAGGCTGCTAACACCCTCGTAGTTGTTCTGTAGTTCTTTAAGCCGCCACCAGATGTCAGTGTTAGGGGCAGCGAAAGCTTTCTTTGGGGGGACAGAAGAGGCTTTTGTTCTCTTTTTTGGGGGGCAGAGGAAGCTTTTTTT
>OMNV01005226.1:1559-15778 GCA_900303265.1 Brotula barbata | reverse complement strand
TAAGCTGAAGGGAAAAGGTTTCCAAACAATCGCTCAAGTGTCTGAATTGCCCACTGGCCCCTACTGCACATTTATATTAATAGGCTGTGCAAACAGAGTTGCGGTATGGCCATCACAGTAGCTGAGTCTGCAATGATCCTATGCACATTAAGTGACCTTTTTAAACAATTATGTCTTTGTGCACAACATACCCGTCAAAAATTTTTTGACTGCACATAAATGTGCATCGACGCGGGATCACACAGATCTCCATTCTCATCTTCACAATCTACAATGAACAAGACCTCTGAAATGATATGGTGTTACACTGAATAGAATTGGAGTTCTGGATTTCTCAATTTACTAGATAAGCCCAGCAACCATGCTGATAAGAAAAGCGGCATATCATTACTTCCTGTGGTCTCAGTCAGCGCTTTGTCTGCCCCTGTGTGAGCTGATGGGAGAGTGGCATTACTCTCCTCTATCTGTGTGCACACGGAATGTCTAGATTGGCCTTGAGTGATTGTTTTGTGATTACAGATGTGGGAAGAACATCCAGATGTGTATGGGGTCAGGAGGTCAAACCGCAGTAGACAAGAGCCGGCTCGGTTAAACATTGGTGCTGGGGTAAGACGCACTGCTATGCCTGGTTCTGCATAAATCATTGATTGTCACTCCTACTGTAACTGAGCTCCCGTAATCATCTCTGGTGCCATCTAGTGGACATTTTGAGTCAATCGTAGTCTGCTTGGCTTTATGTGAGAAATCCGGCTTGAAGATGTTTTACATGCGGTGATGACTATTTGCAGGGTAGCAGTGATTCTGAAAGTGAAAGTCCTAAGAGAAAATCAACACGGGCAAAGAAGAAAGAGTGAGTCAACATTCTTGTGATTTTTCTTTCCTCATATATTTTCAGTAATGCTGTTGTGCCATTGTGACATTTACAGTGAGCAGTCTGCACTTGGTATTTTTGTTCTCTCAAACTCTTGAACCATACCAAAGTTTTGCACAATCCATGTCATTCTGTTGCCCGTATCTGTTCACATTGTGGTTTTCCTCATTTATTACTTGTTTCTAAATGGGTATCTGTTTGTTCCACTTGGGCTAAACCTAGTTCCAGTCAGATAGCCAGGTGACAGCATAAATCTACATCAGATTTGATTGGTCAGATCATTGGCTCATCTCTGATCAAATTGGGTTGTTGTGAACACCTTCTGGCCAGTATTTGATGAAAGTAAAATTGCTCATAGCAGTGATGGGCCTTGAGGGTGAACTTGTGGTATTTCTTTGTTGGAAGAAATATCTGGAAAGATGATGACTCAAATGATGAAGAGGATGATGATGATGATGATGAGGAGGAGGATTCCGGCAGTACAGACAGTGAGCAGGAAGAGAAAAAAGTTAGATCCAGACGACTTCCTGCTAGAAGGTAAGAGAGTAGCGAAGCCTGGCCATCAGACAGCTACCCACTGGTCATCTTGAATTCATGCAATATTGTGTGTGATCATTCCTCTGTTATATTTTTCCCCCTCCTTTATCTTTATGAACCTCAATTCTGCAGCCTGACGTAATGCCAAAAATTATATAAAAAAGACACTGAACACTTTTTCTGGCTGTTAAACAGACACCAACTGCGTTCAGATAATTAGCTTTGACAATCCGTCCAGCACAATCAGAAAGAGCGAGAGATGTTGAACCAAGCCTCTGGTTCATCATCTCTTAAGTGGTCTGCATTTGTCTTTGCTGAACTCAATATTTTGCAGACTTCAGACGAAGTCAACGGCCAAAAAGCAGCAGGCACAAAAAGGAAGGAAGTCCAGGAAACAGGAGTCGTCCGCGGAGGAAGGCGACGATGACGACGACGAGGTTGATGATGACGATGATGAGGAAGATACTCCAAAGAGGCAGACTAGAAGAAGGGGCGCGACAAAAGTCAAAAGGTACCCACCAAGTGTACAGGTTTTTTACTTTCACGTTTTTTTGTGTATCATTTGCACTTTTTGCTGACTGAGCAGTGTTTCATTCACTGAGTATTTCTGAAAGAACTTTCTGTGTGCCCAGTGTCATGTATCATGTAGCACATTCAGCCTCTCTGTCTCTGATGGTACAATTCACTATTATCACAGTACACACAATATGAAATGGTTGTTCAACCTCTCATAATGAGAATATTGTTTCTGTGCATCGCTACAAACTTATAACATATGTTATGTCATGTTAGGGTGGACACTATACACATATGTATCACTTTCCTCTCTTCTGTGTTTCAGCTATAAAGAGGACCAACACGACTTTGAAACCGACTCTGATGACCTAATTGAAATGACAGGCGATGCAGGAGATGAGCAGCAGGACGATGACAGCGAAACCATTGAAAAAGTTATGGACACAAGGACAGGCAAAAAAGGAGGTGATGCCTTTTCTCTTACATCACATTGGCATCAAAGTATTTTGGAGTCCATATTTATTTTCAGTAATGATGCACTTGGCCACACTTTTAGCCCTTCGGGATTCACACAGTCTAAAAAGTAACTGTTACTTTTTGCTGTAGCCACTGGAGCTTCCACTACTATATATTCTGTGGAGGAAAATGGGGACCCAAGTGAGGGCTTTGACCCTGAGAATGACGAGGGGGAGACTCACTATCTGATCAAGTGGAAGGGCTGGTCCTACATCCACAATACATGGGAAAGCATGGACTCTCTGACGCAGCAAAAGGTGAAAGGTCTAAAGAAACTAGACAACTTCAAGAAGAAGAATGACGAGCTCAACTCATGGTAAATCTTTTAACATCAACCGATTAATTGCAAGTTTCCACCTGTTTTATTTTTTTTGACATTAACCCTATGTTTATTTGCAGGTTGAGAAAGGCATCCCCGGAGGACGTAGAGTATCATAACTGCCAACAGGAGCTCACTGCTGACTTGAACAAGCAGTTTCAAATAGTGGAGAGGGTCATCGGTAAGGTCATAACAGCAATGAGTTCCATCTAGCCGGTGCAGCATGTTGCATGTTAACTGTCTTTAACCCTATTTCTAAAATTATTTACAGCAACAAAAACGGGAAAGACACAAGGATCCTCTGACTTCCCTTGTGAGTCACATTTTTTACATTTTCACCACCATTGTATTGTACTCAAAGCATTTTTTAAATCATGTCCACGTGTTAAATGTGTTTCTTTTCATAGCAGCTTTGTAATATTTTGTGTTTAAACAAATAACAGCCCATAGTCACAAGATACCGTCTTCAAATGAGCCAGAGTATCTTTGCAAGTGGATGGGTTTACCGTACTCAGAGTGCAGCTGGGAAGACGGAGCTTTGATTATGAAGAAGTTTGGACACTGCATAGATAGCTTCATCAACCGAAACTCCAACAAAACTGTCCCGTCTAAAGAGTGCAAAGTAAGAATGAAAAAAAAAAAGGATTAAGATGGTCAGATCTTCATCTTAACTTTCCTTGTTTGAAGTGGAGATCAGAGTCTTAAGTTCCTTGATCTTTGTTCCCATAAAAATGAAAATCTGTTATTACTGTGATTCCAGGTGTTAAAGCAAAGGCCAAGATTTGTGGCTCTGAAGAAACAGCCATCTTATATTGGAGATGAAAACCTGCAGCTGCGAGATTATCAGCTGGATGGACTGAACTGGTTGGCTCACTCCTGGTGCAGGTATCTGTCCAATTCATATCATTTTGGTAACTAATGTCCTAAAGATGGGCTTTTGAAAGCACGTTTTTCCTGTTGTCTCCGTTCCCTCAGATGTAATAGTGTTATTCTTGCTGATGAGATGGGACTGGGAAAGACCATCCAGACCATCTCCTTCCTGTCGTACCTGTTCCACCAGCATCAGCTTTACGGGCCCTTCCTCCTGGTGGTGCCCCTCTCCACACTCACTTCCTGGCAGAGGGAGTTTGCCACATGGGCCCCAGACACGAATGTGGTGGTCTACCTGGGTGACGTCATGAGCAGGAAAACGGTACGATAAATACTCCGACAGGGACTTGTGCTGCGATATCAAGGTTGGACAGAACAACTTATCTTGCCGTGTCTTTTTGAACAGATCCGTGACTACGAGTGGGTGAACCATCAAACGAAAAGAATCCGTTTCAACGCATTATTAACCACCTATGAAATTCTGCTTAAGGACAAGGTGGGTAAAAGGTCTTTTCGTTCAAGCTGAGCTTTTCTTATTAATGTACAGCTTGTGGCTGATGAAGAGACTACATCATCATTTATTGTGTGCTAAGTATATCGTAATTTAAATCCAGGGGGTTCTTGGGAACATCAACTGGGCATTCCTGGGTGTAGACGAAGCTCACAGGCTGAAGAATGATGACTCCCTCCTGTATAAAACTTTAATGGAGTTCAGGTCCAACCACAGACTTCTCATAACTGGCACGCCGCTGCAGAACTCCCTCAAAGAGCTGTGGTCGCTTTTGCACTTCCTCATGCCTGACAAGTATGTCTTCATTTGTACCTTCAATATAACAGAAATATTATAAATGAACAAATTGATTTCCAATGAGTGACTCCTCTATTTTTTTGGCACTGACCGATGCAGGTTTGATTCTTGGGAGGACTTTGAGGATCAGCACGGGAAAGGAAGGGATAACGGGTATCAGAGCCTTCACAAAGTACTTGAGCCGTTTCTTCTCCGACGTGTCAAGAAAGATGTGGAAAAATCTCTGCCTGCCAAGGTGGAACAGATCCTCCGCGTGGACATGAGCGCCCAACAGAAACAATTTTACAAGTAGGATTCTTTTTTTTCTCCCCACATCACATCCAATTTTTCACATAAATCACACTAGCAATGGCACAGGTGTTCCGCAGAGCTTCATGTCAACTCTCCATTTACTTGATTTGTTCTTGAATTTTGCCAGGTGGATTTTAACCAGGAATTACAAAGCTCTCTCCAAAGGCACCCGAGGCAGCTCCTCAGGCTTCCTGAACATCGTCATGGAGCTGAAAAAGTGCTGCAACCATAGCTTTCTGATTAGACACCCCGATGACGCAGAAAATGAAACACAACAGGAGCATCTGCTGGTAGGAATCCTTATGAACCCTCTAAAGCTTTGAGCGTCACCCTCAGGATACCTCCACATTGGAACCAGCTATCATAAAGACCGAAACATGGCAGTCCAGGCAGAGAGCTTAGAGCAGCTTATTTTTAGCTTATTTATTATGCTGAATTGCAGCTTTTGGATTCTAATTTTACATTTCACAGGGTCTCGTGAGAGGCAGTGGGAAGCTGGTGCTGATGGACAAGCTTCTGACCAGACTGAGAGAGCGGGGCAACAGAGTCTTGATCTTTTCCCAGATGGTCAGGATGCTGGACCTTCTAGCTGAATATCTAGCCAAGAAACGCTATCCGTTCCAGGTAAGGTTAGTTCTTTTCCAGTGCTGCACTCAGAGCAGATTAAAATGTCTGTCTTCACCTCACAGGCAAAATAATACACTATATCAGGGTAACATCAGGCTCCTCTATGTACTGTATACATCACTGTCCATTCACAGCGATGCTCTGCAGCAAATCATTTCTGAAAATCATTCCCATTCGATTTTTCTCTGTTGCTTAATGGGTCATTGCTCAATTTGGAGCTCATAATGTGTTTGTCTGCTATAATGGAAACTAAACTGGAAATATTTCACAGAATAACATTTCTTGTTGCTCATGTATTTCCTATGCGTAGTAGATGTGATTTTGTTAACGTTAATGCAGTGTCTCTGTGCCTCCTGCTAATGTTGTTTTCACTAAATGGGTTTTAGGGGTGTTGGTGGTAGGCGGCTGACTCAGATGATAGACAGATAGATCGGGTGTCAGTGTTGTGGTATACACACTCCACCAGACTGAGAGTTTATGAGGTTATTTATATCGTCAGGTTATTTTCCGCAGCAGACAAACAGGTCTCATGCAAGTCACTCAGCTCGTCTTGTATTTTCTAACTTCATCTTTGAAAGGATCGCACGCTGCAGACTGATGACTTGTACGAAACCTTTATCAAAGCAGTCGAGGTGTAATGGCTTGTGAAGCAGAGTGATGCAAACGATAAGGATGGAAACCCAGGAGATATCCAAAGGTTTAACTTCTCTTGTTGTTGGTCTCCTCTTCAGCGGTTGGACGGTTCCATAAAGGGAGAAATCCGAAAGCAAGCGCTTGACCACTTCAATGCCGAAGGCTCTGAGGTATGTACACTGAAGACTTCACGCCACTAATTTTCTAGTTTTTAAGCCTAAATGCTCAGTGTATAGTGTCCTGCTCACTTGCCTACTAGTTTGTTTAGTGTGTTACTGTAGTGTTGACAAAACCACACTGTGTTTCTTGACCAACATATAGAACACATTCAGCTTTATAAATTTTATAGTTATGCCTTTCTATTGTGTTGTTGAAGGCATAGTTTATTGTTGACATTTACAAAGGAATATAAGTGGTTGTGTTCTGTATTAGCTAAGAGATTGTCTGTGTTGCAGGACTTCTGCTTCCTGTTGTCCACCAGAGCGGGAGGCTTAGGGATAAACTTGGCCTCGGCAGACACGGTAGTCATCTTTGACTCTGACTGGAACCCTCAAAACGACCTGCAGGCACAGGCCAGAGCTCACAGGATTGGCCAAAAGAAACAGGTGATCCGTGGCTCCAATTTGAGACTTTGAACGAGATGCAGCATAAATGAACAGAGTTTTAAGAAAAGCTGCTTTTCTCTTTAGGTAAATATATATCGACTGGTTACCAAAGGAACGGTGGAGGAGGACATCATCGAAAGAGCCAAGAAAAAGATGGTTTTGGACCATCTTGTCATTCAGAGAATGGATACCACTGGTCGAACTGTACTGGACAGCAACTCAGGAAACACTAAGTGAGTTAGGTCTTTGTTTATTAGTATAAACGCTGAGATATTCTCTTGTACTCAATGTGGCTGCTCTCGTTTCCAGTTCAAATCCATTTAATAAAGAAGAATTGACCGCCATCCTCAAGTTTGGTGCCGAGGATCTTTTTAAAGAGGCAGAAGGAGAGGAGTCAGAGCCACAGGTATCACTAACACGAGTTAAGAGACTGGTGGGCACTTCATTTTGTAAATATTGGCCATGTACAGTATATTAAACCAGTGTTTTTGCTCTTTGTAGGAAATGGATATCGATGAGATCCTACGGTTGGCAGAAACAAGAGAAAGTGACCAAGGATCAAGTGCTACTGATGAACTTCTGTCTCAGTTTAAGGTACTTACTAATCCTTTGCCTTACTGACTCATGGTTAAGTGTTAAAACACCTGCACTGTCCCTGGTATTGACTAAATGGTCCAACATACCTCTCTTTCAACTTCCCATCCTTTCCCTTTCCTTCCTCTGTGCTCACTGCTGCAGGTGGCCAATTTCTCAAGCATGGAAGAGAGCACTCCAGATGGCGACGAGAAGACCGGGCGGGATTGGGATGACATCATCCCGGAGGAACAGCGGCGCAAGATCGAGGAGGAGGAGAAGCAGCGGGAGATGGAGGACATCTTTATGCTGCCCAGAAGCAGAAGCTCCAACAAGAGGGTAAGTGGATAACAACTAAAGAGCGACGAACTGAGATGTTGAAGTTCCGGTCGCAGCTCCGGTTAATGTGTCTTTATGTCTCTCAGGCTCGGGCCAATGACAGCGACAGTGACGTGGGCTCCAAACTGAAGCACCGCTCCTCAGGCTCTGAGAGCGAGACAGACGATAGTGACGATGACAAGAAGCCAAAGAAGAGAGGCAGACCTAGAGCCCGCAAAAACAACGTGGAGGGTTTCACCGACGCAGAGATCCGCAGGTAAAGCAGTTAGTCATGTCCGTCAGGGGTTTATGTGGTGTCACAGTGAGGATCTGCTGCCTCGTGTAAAATGTTATCCACTGATGAATGCAAATACAAATGTCTTTATTATCATTAACAGGTTCATTAAAGCATACAAGAAATTTGGATCTCCACTGGAAAGGTAAATTATTATATTAGAAAGATCCTTTGATCTTGAAGCCAGGAGCAAGTACATTTGGTTTCACTTTTTTAATGCTCTGCTCATTTTTGGTTTCTAGATTGGAAGCTATTGCGCGAGACTCTGAGCTGGTGGACAAATCTATAGCAGACCTTAAGAGACTGGGTGAGCTGATTCATACCAGTTGTGTGGCTGCAGTGCAGGAGCACGAGGAGCACCTCAAGGAGAACCCAGTGGAAGGTGCGGTTCATTTACTTGTTGGGTATTGACTTTGGGCATGTTATGATTTTTGTTTTCCCCAAGGCTGAAGTGACTAATTTCATTATTCCAGCCAAAGGTCCCGGTAAACGTAGAGGAATTAATATTAAGATCTCAGGGGTGCAAGTTAACGCCAAGTCCATTGTCCAGCACGAGGAAGAGTTTGAGCCTTTGCACAAAGTCGTTCCCTCCAACCCTGCAGAAAGAAACAAGTAAGCACCCTACTGCAGCTTCTATGAGCTGTCTTAGCGTGTTCAAGATGTGATGGTCATTCATGTTACAATGCTCTGTCACCCACAGCTTTAAGCTGACATGCAGGGTTAAGATAGCCCACTTTGATGTAGACTGGGATCTGCAGGACGACATTCAGCTCTTGCTTGGCATCTATGAGCACGGATTCGGTAACTGGGATCTTATCAAGACTGATCCTGACATCAGGCTGGTTGATAAGGTAAATGGCTACCGTGATTTGCTTCATAAGGATCAATAATATAGGACCAGTTGACAAACTAACAAATTCTTTCCTGTGCTCAGATTCTTCCGGACGACCCGAACAAGAAACCTCAGGCCAAACAGCTCCAGGCTCGAGCTGAGTATCTTCTCAAGCTGCTGAAAAAGGAACAAGACAGCACGGACCTGTCTAAAACAGGAGAAGAGGTATTTCATTATCAATCAGTGTAGTAACTCCTCTGGACGCTGCTCATCACATAAATCTAGGATATTACGAGCATACGATCCCCCGACATAGTGACATCCAGCCTCTATCTCCATAGGTCAAAGTGAAGAAGAGGAAGCCTCGGATGAAAAAGGACAACAAGATTCTCAAGGATGAGCAAGGCAACGACATCACCTCCCCCCGCCTGTCAGACAACCCGTCAGAGGAAGGCGAGGTTAAGGTGAGCCGTCAGCTCGTCGCCGCTTTGTCAGCCAGCTCCAGTATGAATATTATTATGGTCTGTATTATGCTTCCTCCAGAGATGTTGTCGCGACCATGTGATGGCTCTGTAGGTATTTTTGCCCCACTGTGGGGCTAAATTGTACCAAGGCGACATCCTGCTTCTTTTTCCCACTGTGCTCCAACCCGAGACCAGTTTTCTGAAATGAGTGCCTCGATTAGTGTATTATGACAAAAAAATGACACAGGGCCACGATGTTTAAGGCCTGGAGAATTTATGACATCATGCTAAAACTATCTAAGTGGAGTCCTTCAAATGGCCCAATTTCCATTTTATTTCAAGACTTCTTGCACTTCAGTTACTACTTGAGCTGCTGTCATATTTTGTAAGTCGCATTGTTTTTCCTCGTGGTTGAGCAGGATGATGGAACGGAGAAGTCCCCTGCCAAGAAGAGACAAAAGAAAAAGGACAACAAAGAAAACAAAGAGAAACAGGGAACTCCTAAAAAAGAGAAGGAAGGAGACAAAGAGAAACGGGGTACCAAAGGTGCCAAAAAAGAAAAGGTATTTCACCGTGGCATTTACAACCTGAACACACCCAGGCTTTATTTAAATTAATATACAGGTAAACTAACAAAACCCACAGCTTCGTCTTAAACAGAACTGTGTAAACAGGATCATTTAGTTTATCTCCAAAAAGATTAGAATTTTCATTTTGATGTGATCTGCTACTAACCATCGCTACATTCACTCATATTCCCCTATCATGTAAAAACAATGTTTAAGGTTTGTTATTTAATCTGTCAGGCCAAAGGAGCCAAAGGGAAAAAGACCCAAGGCCCAGTTCACATTACTGCTGGATCTGACCCTGTTCCCATCGAAGGAAAGGAGGATGATGAACTGGACCAGGAGACCTTCAGTATTGTGAGTTGCCTCTTGTATATCCGACATCCACCAGGTGATCAAAATACATTTATGATCAGAGACACAGTTTAAACACGTTGGAGTGAAGTGTTTGATTTGTTGCTATGTCCAGTGTAAGGAGCGCATGCGGCCGGTGAAAAAGGCCCTGAAGCAGCTCGACAAACCGGACGAGGGCCTGTCGGACCAGGAACAGCTCCAGCACACGCGCACATGTCTCCTGAAGATCGGAGACCGAATCACAGAGTGCCTTAAAACCTACAATGACCCTGAACATGTCAAAACGTGGCGCCGGTAAGACGGGGGTTAGACGTGTACATCCCTGCGAGAGCAATCGAAATGCCGCCGCGTTGAAGTCTGCTCCTAATTACTCTTCATCCGTCTTTTGGCAGGAACCTCTGGATTTTTGTGTCAAAGTTTACAGAGTTTGGTGCAAGAAAGCTTCACAAGCTTTACAAAATGGCACAGAAGAAGCGATCGCACGAGGAAGAGGTAAGTTCCTCTGATTTCACGCTGCAGCTCAGCAGTGACAGCAGATTACTGAGTGAGTCGGAGCTCTTTGTAGTAGCAATACACTGTGACATTTTCAGAAGGAGCAGAAAAAGAAGGAGGACACTTCAGGGAGGGCCAAGGGTTTCAGACCAGAACCCTCAGGTTCCAGTCGAGACTCCACGGGCACGCCAACCTCCAAGCCTATGTCTCACCCGTCGCAGCCAGGGGCCCACGGACACCACAGAGAACAGTACAACATGGCCAACAAGAGACACTTTGGTAGTGACGGTACAACAACCTTTAATTTGGTCAACACAGAGAGACTAACAGTCAGAAATGATCACAATTAGAATTATTAGACTTAATCAGAAAACCATCCTATGAATATTCCTGTAAATTAACAAAAGTCTCCCTTCAAACATGACAAACATCCAAAAAAAATGCATCTTTATGAGGTTAAGATGAGCGTCTCTCATGCTAATTGTACATATTTCATCACAGAAAGAGGAGATTGGCAGCGGGACCGTAAGTACAACTATCCAGGTAACAGCAACCAGTCATGGCAAGGAGATCGCCATCATCCTTATGACTCCCACCGCTATAAGGATCACTACACCGATCGACGTCCCCACGGAGATTCTTATCGCAGCTCTGGCAGCTACCGCAACAATAGCTCCCCCCGCAAAAGGCCATACGATCAGTACAGCAACGATCGAGACCACAGGGGTCATCGGCCCTATTACGACAGGTGAGAGTCAACCTAGTGTCAATCAGGGGTGTGGTAAACGCCGTGTCAAACCAATGCGTTGATGGTTGAATGACTTTTCAGGCATCCAGACCCCAAAAGAAGGCGTCCTGATGAGTTCCGCCCAAATTACCACCAGGGACGAGAGGGCCCTCTTCAGGACTTCAGGAGGATGCCAGAACACAGGCCACAAGGTCCGCCCGGGCGAGACCACTACAGGCCCTTCCACCCGGAAAAACCGCCTCCGCTGATGGACCCTCGCTCGCCGCAAACTCAGAAGTCCCCGCAGGACTCCCGCTCGCCCCTAGAGCGACCCGCAGATCCCAACGCTGGCGCAGACCCAAACTGGAACAACAACAAAACATAAGGTCCACGTATCTGGGCTGAAACCTGATCCAGGGTCAAAGACACGTGCTCATGGACATGTGTGGAAGCCGATCTTAAGTGCACAGTTGTAAAGGGAATCCACAGGCCCCCTTTTTACCAGCAAAACCAAACTATTTTGCTCTTTTGTCCCTGTGACTGTGGCTCTGATTTGTGCCCTGAAGCTGAAGTGTGTTTCCTGTGATGAGGACAAAAACAACGGAAACAAATTGACTCGATCAGTCCATGTGAAGACTGCGTGAAATGCTTATGGATACTTAGTCCCATGGACTATTACAGTATGTAAAGAAAACTTAGGATACTTGAACTGATGACTGATCACAATCCTAAAAGTGCCTAAAGGTTTTGGCCTTTTTGAAGGGTAAATGTATGGGATTATTCCTAAAGGAACCATCACACGGACATTATTTTTTTTTTTTTTTGTGTTTAGCTTTAAGTCTTGCAAATGATGTCATGAGAAAAATACAACGAATGTGTAATTTGTGATCATCCGCACCTTTAAATCTTTATCCCGACCATGTAGCTGAACAGAATCATCGTCATCGCCATTTCGGTCGAACTTGTGGTGTAATAGGAAGGCGAAAAGCTCAAATACTATGTGTCAATAAAGCCAGTAATGTTTCCTCCACATAAGCTTCATTGGGAAAATATTTTAGCTAATACATTCTCACATGTACAGATAATCAGTGTCTGTAATCGTTCACCTGTATAAATCATGGCAGGCCCCTCGCTTCGTTCGTTAGAGCCCCTTCCCGTTGGTAGGCCCCGTGCAATGGAAGATTTGTATGCAGTATTTATTACAGTAACTCGTTCAGAGGTTTAAAACACTAAGATCAATACTTTACGTTTGCCTTTCAGTATTAATGATGGAATGAATGATAATTCAGTGTACCTTTCGATTCTTCTGCCACTTTAGTAAATGCGCAATTATCCGACAATACCACAGGAACAAACACTATCTCCGAATCAAGTGGTTTGGCATTATTTTTGATTGATGTTAATTATCTTGGGATATTCTCCTCCTGTGCCAAATCTGACACTGGTCCTGCTCTGGCTTGTTTTGTTTTGTTTTTTTGTTTTTTTTCCTTTTGGATTGATTGTTACGCGTCTCTATTTGTGCCTTATTTATGTGTCTGTTCTCATGCTGTATATTGGTTCATGTGCTGGACAGGAAGTTGTATTAAAACACTGAGATTTCTCTGAAAGGTGAAATTGTAATTCAGTGATAACTGGTGAAGGGACCACTTATTCTGGCGATTTGTGGTGCGGTTGTGTTATTTCCAAATGGATTGATGATTTGAAGGGGAATACAAATGGTGATCGAAGAACTCATGTTGTTTTTTGTTTTGTCCAGGGTACTTAGCCAACCTGTTACAGCCAGCACACCCTCGTTCCACAGTAAGAAAGCTACAGGTCCTGCTCCATGTCTTCTTTAGGAAAGTCTAAATAATTTATATTTGTGACAAAACCACTCTTCATGGGAAATGAGCTGTACATATGTTTGGACATATGTAATAAACTTTCTTACACAATGAGTGTTTCCTTTTCCTTGACGGCCTCTCAAACGTTGGTAAATGACTCGGGGTGATGGATATTTAAATGACTGGATGAATTGGATCTTCTTCTTATTCGCTATTCTTCGCATAATTTCTAGTGATGCTTAAATCTTAAGTTATGCAGTTGTAAATCTCTCTAAAACCTCTATTTATTGTGGATAAATTTGGGCTCATTCTATACAAAATTCCCCAGAATGCATCACAACAAACTTGGTGCCGCTGCAGATCTGCTCATATCACCTCTGTACAGCAGGGGGCAGTAAAACATCACAAATTGCACTGCGACGCCCAAAACTGAAGCTATAAAGAAAATGCCAAGCAGCACATTTAACAAGACATTTTCTTTTATTCAATAAATAATTTACATTATAAACAGCTGGCGTGTGGCACCACATTTGCTTTACATACAAATTCAGTTTGATCTTTCTGGCTTTTCCCATTCAGCTATTTATCTATTTATTTATTTATTTTTTTACCTTTATGAGTCTGACACATAGTTTCAAACAAAATAAGAGCAAACTGAAACGAAAAAAAAAAACCATAAAGTGCTTTCAAGTGAAAAACATGAATGCCACAGAACACGTTCCTACATTCCCTTTTCTAGATAAAGTGGGCGGCGTTCAGGATGTTTTAGTCAGTCTACAATCAAATAAGCGAAGAGTGATTGATGACCGCCAGGGACTTTCATCACCTCCCCACACGCGACTCGACGACGTCTACCTACACGTATATATATTAAAGAATATGCCGTTTTGCGGCGTTCATGTTTTAACAAAATCCCTTTTTAAAATAATAAAAAAAATAAAAAAAATGTAACAAAACAAAAAAAGGTTTCACATTCACCAAAATATCCGATGTACAAAAAACTGGAGTGATTAATTCAAACACAACGGGTAATATACAAGTTAAACTCCACAACTCACAAAACATATGTACAATCTCAAATGACACATGTAGAACCGTATACTGTAAAACTCACAATACAAATTACACCTATTAACACAAGATTCAACGGTACAATCATTGCATGATCTCTTTTTTTTTGTC